>CAUYQU010103160.1:0-164168 GCA_963574635.1 Cheracebus regulus
AACATATATTTTTTTCAATATTATATCATACCTATTCTAAAAGTGATCACATAATAGGAAATAAATCACTTTTTAGTAATTGCATAAGCATTTCACAGATTTAAATGAAATCCTGAGCAATAGAGCAAGATTCTCGTTCTCGCTCCCTCCTTCTCTTTCTTTTTTCTCTTTATTCTACTTCTTTCTTTCTCTAAAAAAGAAAAAAATAAATAAAAAAAAATAAAAAAGAAAAGAAAAATTGGGTGAACATCATGGGAAACCAAATGTCAAGTAGTTACTAACACAGCTCAGCAGCAAGCCATGAAACCACAAGAATCATAGTCATGGCCTGTGGGAGTCAGGGAGCAGAGAAATGGAAGGGAAACCTTTGCTAATCCAGATGGCACAAATGAGTCCCTGATCAGTGATGAGTGGTGTTATCACTCAACCTTCCTGTGCCCTGTTGAGTGATAAATTGAGCAGTCAAACCCTGTCAGGCTCCCTCTATTGCATGCTATGATCATCCTTTAAGAAGGTTAATTTCACTAAACAACTGGTGAATTTACTGTCAATATAATATTGACATTTCAATTATTTTCAGAAAATAAAAATGAAGAGCATCAAATAACACAAAGACATTGTTTTGGCATCTTGGTGGACAACTAACCAAATTCAGTTTTAGCTAAGTAGATTGTTTACAACTAAAACTAGAAGGTAGAAGAATACAGAATTTGAAATCAAAAGATTATAAATCAGGTTATGCAATTTATTAATTATGCCCATGGACCCCATGTAATCTTTTAAAATTTTGATTTTGTCATTTATATAGTGGGAAAAATAGCATCAACTTTTAAAGCCCTTATGTAATTTAATATATGATATATTTGAAAAGAGATTGATAAATTATAAAATGTCTATAAATTTTTTGGTGTTATTTTAGCCACCAGGTGAAGTCATTTTAGTATACTTTGCCCCTACATTACTCATCTCCAAATATTTTAGTTTGTGCAATGCTATCAACTGAGTTTGCATTCCCCCAAAATGTGTGATTTGAAAAATAATGCTTGTACTTCTACAAATTGTTCCTATTCTAACAACTAACAGTAGCTAATCATCAATAATACATATACAAAGTCAGGTTTATTAACAATAGTGGGTGAATTCACATTTCAAATTGCTTTCTAGATAATTTTTTATCTCTGGTCAATGTCTTGTGAATCATCATTGATTTTTACCTTACGATGTGACAAAGAAAGACTTTGTATTGGGAATACAAGTAACAACCTTGTCATTTTCTTGCTGATTGTGTTTGCATTTTTAGTATAATACTCATTCCGAGATATTTTTGTAGGAATCTTCTTTATCCATCTTTCATTTTAGGAGATGTAAGAGACAAATAAAATAGGTGTGTAGCCAATCTATCTTCTCCCTGGGAAACTTTGGCACTACATATAAAATAATATGACCCTGTAACATATTGATGAAGTGGAAACACCAATGTCTATCCATATATTAAGTATGAGCAAAGCTTATTTCTTAATTTATTTCTATTTGTAGTTAAAAATTTTAAAAATAAGTTTAAATTTTTCCTCTCATATTTCATATTCCGTACCTTGCTGGCACCCTTACTTTGAAAATCACTTCCTAAATAAAACTAAGGATTGCTAATAAAACAAATAAATGCATCTTAATTTCTTTAAAAATATCTGGAACCAGCCAGGCACAGTGGCTTATGCCTGTGGTCCCAGCTATTCAGGAGGCTGAGGTGGGAAGAAGACTTGAGTTTGGGAGGTTGAGACTGCAGTCAGCTGTGATCACACAACTGCACTCCAGCCTGAGCCACAGAGCAAGACCTTGTCAAAAAAAAAAAAAATCCAGAACCACTCATTGTTCTCCCATGATGTTAGTATTATAAAGAAATGTTGAATTAAATAGAGATTTGGAATATGATCTGTTGTGTACCTTATTCAGGAGTCAATATTCACTTGAAACTTTCAAAGATATATTTTATGTTATTTAAGTCTTCACAGTAATACCCAATTATAAAATGTGACTTTGAACGTACAAAATGTTCATTTAGGTGATATTTACTTTAAGTATCAACTTAGTTAGAAATGTGTATTAGCAAAACTCGAGTTTCCTATTATATGGTTACATAAATGTTCACTGTGTTCATCTAAATAATTTCACTCAGTGCTATGTGTCTTATAATAATTTCTATGACTTAGGACACAGCATTTTATAAATATTTGAGGATGTGATATTCTAGTTTCAGGATCATGTTTTATTTAAAATGTAAAATTTCAGTATTAAAATTAATCATTAGAATCATGTACCAAATTCAGCTGTGCCACATAAGACAGAAGTCCTAACTTCAGCGATGTGTAGTTCAACCTTCACTAGGATATTTCAAAACTTCATATATTCTATCTGTTACTAGAGTATTCTTTGTTTTAAGAGTATGGCCACAGTATCTAATACTCAAAAGTCTTATACATAGAATGCTGTCCATTTTCAAATCGTGGCCTACCTTTAACTGACAGGGAATGGTCTCACGGACAGAAAATTCCACATGACTCAGGAAGTTATTCCTAAATAGTCCCTTATCTTATCTATTGATCTTTCTGTGAGCACATATATGGTACTCTATGACATAATCTCATCTTTTTAATTCCATGAATGTCAAGTGAAATAGTATAAATGTACTTCCCTGAATCACTTTTCTGTGTCCTAAGTTTTGGTTTAGATTTCCCATACACAGTAAACCTGTTTTAAGAGTCATCCAAAGTGTTGGCAGGTTCAGAAATTCTCGCCTACATATAATCATTTCATAGCAGGAGGAGAGACAGACAAGGTTACAGATAGAATTGATGGAACTAGGTATGTAGATAGTGTCTGCAAGCATCAGAGGACCAAACTTTGCTTCAGAGCTATAAAACATTTCTGCTTTACCTTTTTAGCTGCCACTTTGGAAGCAAAAGATACAAAGATCAGGTCAGAGGTTTCAGATCACTGATTAGCAAGACCATTTAGGTGCTGATTGCCGTGAGTCTATACACAATTGGCGTGCATTCACGAATCTACCATTTATCAGGGAAGCACTGATGAACATACTCACATCTACGGAGACTCAAGCAGCAATGTTAATGTAAACTTTTTCTTTCTTCACTTCACTTTTCATTTTAGGACTTTTAGGTCTCTATTATATTACTCTTCCTTCACTTTTTATTTTAGGACTTTTAGGTCTCTATTATATAAGAGGAACAAAGCATATAGGCGTATGGTAAGGTACAATTTATAAAAAAAAAAAAAAATGAGAGTGTCCCATTTTTATTCACCAGCCACTGTGTACTAATAAATTTTATACATTCTATTTCATTTTATCCTCACTAGAACCCTATGATATATTTACACTTTTAGAAATAAGGAAACCTAAGGAAATTAAGTAATTTAACTGAAGTCACACAGGTAATAAGTGAAAAGCTAAGACTGAGATAAGAATCAGAGTCCTTCAATTTCAATGTATTTTTGTTAAGTGTTCAATTAGTTCAAATTGATTTCAGAAATGCCAGGCAAGTACCCTCTTTACCTCATCTACTTGCCAATGCTTGAAATTCTACCATGAAAGGTTTATTCTTTAGTAGGAAGTTACTCAACCTTTATTAAAGTGAAAATACCTCTGGTTATAAAGTTATATTATATCAATTTTTTACACCTCTGTGTGAAGGAAAGCTGTGTTCATGGGAATGTACTCATTTTAACAGAAAAGTCAAACTTGAACTAACACCAAAATAACGCATATATTTTGGTTCAGATGATCTAAAAATTTAAAAATAGAGCTGTGACTCAGCATAGCCCATGTAGAACTCTGCCTCCTTCTCTATAATTCTTGTAGGTCAGCCCTCATCTTCACAGAGGGAGCAGGATGGCCAAGGTTTCCAGGAAGTGTCAATCACTTCTGAAAATTTTCAGGAAAGGAAAAGGAAGTTCCTGCTCCCATCCCCCTTCCTGAGAAGCCCTCAGGTAATCTTGCAAGGTGTCTCTGGCTCAGAGGTTTCCTGAGCCAGTCCCTGTGACTGGCCACTGGATGGCTTAGAGTTTTCCACCCTTGCATAAAGTACTATGGCAAAAAGAATGAGATTCTATTGGTAGGATTAGGCCAGAAGTTAGTAAAGCTGGCTGGGCTTCCAAAGAACCTCAGGAGCTTTGAAAACGTCTATGCCTGAATCATATTCCAGAAAAATAAGAATCAGATTCTAGGGGTGGAGCTGTAAAAGCATGCATGCAGTGGGCAGAAGATGACCCTACTTGTGAAAATCTGCCCAAATGACACATAGAGTGGAGACAAAATTCAGACTCACTGAGGCTCATACTCTCCATTGAGGGTTCATTACTCATACCTAATCCATGTGGGCAAGACAAGGCAGGAGGGGCTAAGTGTACCAAGAGGAAGATATCAGCAATCCACCTGGCCTTAATGTCAAAGGGCAAGTACTCATGACAGAAGAGTATGATGGGAATTAATCCCTTCAGATGTAAAAAAAGGGCAGGCATCCATGGACAGAGAGGAAGCGATACAAAAAAGAATGTAGGAAAGACAATAAAAGCTTGTATCAGCTACTTCACTTAAGGCTCATTCTTGATCATTGTAAAGACAACAGTTACAACTTCTATTTACATCAAGTATTTTAGGAAAGTACTTTCTCACCTATTGATTTTTGCATATGCCATATTTCAGCTGAATTTGGGAGTTTCCTGATTTGGTCAGATAAAGAATGTTCTGATAAAAGCAACTGGTTTTATTTAAAAAGATAGACCTGACTTCCACACAGACATCCACACACACATCCACATCCACACAAAGCAAAAATCCTACTGCTAACATAAACACTGCTAATTTAACATGTTGGAATAGTTACTTCAATCTATTTTAAACTTGTAATATTTATAATATAATTAATTTTGGTATATTCATAATATGATATGTATAATAATCTTTAATTCTACAGTCCCTTTCACTTATTAGTATATGTTTTTCTCTACATTATATATTGTTTGTTTTCGATGTCTAATATCCTATTTATATATTTATAATTATTGATTGATTCCTTAATAAGAATGTTTTAAAAATTAGGATGCATATTATTTTTTAAAAGGTTGTAAAATAATTTTGCTGAATGAAAAATTGTGTCCATGTTTAAGTTACCATATCTTTGATGACTGCTACAATTTCATTTTTCTGTACTTTGCAACTTCATTCTCTATTTTATAATTATAGCTATTATTTGTATGTCTTACTCATGTGTAAATTCAGAACAAATTGTTTTCTCATTAATTTGAATAATATTAATTTTTAACTTGGAGATTTCTAAAATTTCTACATTTAAATTAGATTATAAGAATTTCTAATAACACAAATATAAATCGGAGACTACAAAGTTACCTATTCACAGACACTGATTACAATGTATGAAAGTGTGTATGTGTGTGCCTGCATGTATGTGTATTTCAGTAAATGAATTTTTTTAATAAAATAACAAAAACTTTTATGACAAAGATGAATAATTTCTCCTAATCAGCTTCTAAACATTTATATTATTTCATATTTATTTTCAAAAATAATGCATAACTTTGTTTTAACAAGACACAATTTTACATTAGTGATACAGCATAGTATTGTAATATATTTGATAACAATATTTATATTTTAAATATAACAAGAAAACAACATTCATTATTTAGGTTAAGTACAGAAGGTGGTTTATGACAACTTTAAAAATCAAACAACAAAAAGAGTTTCTCAGAGAGTTCTTTATCCATTTCACTATATTCTTTACAAGGTTTCATAAAGTATTATTTGTGAGACAGTGAAGACACCACATTTTCTAACATTCTTTGTTCCTTTCATTATAAGTCCAGTCAGAACCTCTGAAGAGAAGATTTTTGAAGTCATTTATAATGATCTATATTTATTCATCTTATGTGTGAAGGCTACCAACTTCTTAATGTTCCTATCCCCAACGTACTAATCTACACCTCTCTCAATGCTGGAAACTAACAAGATGGCATTCATCTATCCTTTCTTGTCAATGATTATTTTTAGCACTGTAATAAAAGTGGGCACTAACCAGAAATATTGGTTCCTTCAATTTTGTTATCTTCATTTCATTCTATAATTTGGGTTTATTAGATTTCCGCATTACCACAAAATAAGGTTAATCAATCACTATTTTCTGCTTTTTGCTTATACTGTCAGGCAAAATGATACCTTCAAAACACACTAAATTATAATTTATGTTTGGGTGAAGCTATGCTTTTAGTTACCTTTTCGTACTAGGGGACTAGCACAGTGATTGGGACAGACTAGGTATATCATACATTCACAACCAAAGAAACTAAATGCAAACCACACTTTTTCATTTTTTTAGAGGGAGTCCAATAGAACATCTCTATTTTGTAGATCGTTTTCACATATATATTTTAAACTTTTCTTTTTCTTTGATTTCTCATCTATTGAGTAATCTTCACACTGATGCCACATAAAGGGCATTAATTCAAATTCCAGAAAAAAAGAATAGAGATCTTTGTTTTCCTGTGTTTCAAGACACCCAGAATTTCAAATGCATACTTTGTCTCAAAGATCAGGAGAAGTGCAGGAAATTACATCAGCTATCTGCAGAAGGGGCAAAATGGAAAAACTTCAAATATATCTTGAGTTAGTAACTTTGAAGCAATCTCATAGGAATGGGATTGCATTAGCCTGTCTAAAACTATAGGCGCATCAGTTGTCTCAAGAGGTTGCTTATCATGGAGCCAAAAGTAGTCTGTGGGAGGCAGGGTGTGCCAATCTGCTGATAATAATATTCCAGTATCTTCTCTATCTTCCTCATGTGCCCGTAGCTCGATCCCATAGTAAGATGATAACTCACATGATTTCATGCCTCTGTGCTTTCAGTTTTATCTTTTCTCTTTTGAAAATTTTTCTTCCTTGTCATTTGATCTCATTAGTCAGTTGAAAAGTACCCACTCAACTTTCAAGATATGCAGGGATAATTTAATAAGTTCATGCAGGAAGCTTTTCATGGAATTTCTAGCCAGACCAAGTGTTTCTCCTGGGAGTCCATTAGTTCATTGGCATGCTGGACTTGTTTACAACTTTCTGCTTTATATTGCGATTTTTCATTTAAAATTCTTTACAAAATGCTTCGGCCTTAGGGAATGATGAAAAGTTTCCTTTAAGATTAAACAAATATAAAACCCAAATACGCCTGACTTCTTAATGGATAAACAGGAAAAGAAGCTTCTTCCAAAGCAGCAGGATTATCAAGAGCAGAAATCTGTGTATCTTTACACCAGAACTTAACTAGAGAAGTGACATAGCTGCTCTCTGTGATCTAATTCCATGTGTCGTTTATTCCATCCACGGCCACCAGGAGGTGAAAAATACCCAAAGAACTTTGCCTCTTTAGCTCTTTCAGCACAATTCCAACGCATCTGTGACGTTCCTCACCTGTGTTATGCCCTGTTCAACCATTTCTCCCAGAGAACTGCCTTTCTTAGCGCTTTCTCTCTTATTTCAGACATACTTCTCTTGAATTTGTATCTGGTTCAGGAAGCGCTCATTTGTAGTTTTAAAATTCTTCAGCCAGGTTGAAGCCTCTAAAGGTTGATAAAGAGTTGTTTGTTGGTAGTTGGACTGCAGAAGTTCCAGGCAATTTTTCACCCAAAGATGAGCATCTGGAATATGTAGTATCAGCCAGTCCTGTTTTGCACAGAAATGAATAACATGGCAAAGACTGAGGGTTTTTCCTGTTCCCTTCTCCCCATACGGAATATATCGTACAGCTGGATAAGCAAAATTGGTGTTTTTTCAGGTAATGCAGAAGTTCTAGGGCTGGTTTCCTTACCGTCAGGTAAGCTTCACTGAGTGTCTTCACCTGCATCACAAAGCGAGGAGGAAGGCCATGGGGAAATACAGTCTTCAAATCCTGGGGGAAGGTGTTGTAGTGCTGATCCTCATGCTGAACCCCATGCTTAGCTGGGTCATTCTCATTGGGGTGGGAAATAGCTCTGGGACTCTCAACTGGAACCTGGTTATCTAGGTGAGCAGCAATGCTTTGGTGTGCCTGGGTTCTCACGTGCAAAAAACGCCCAGGGTCCAGCTCATGGATCCTAGAGATAAGCCTTGTTATTCCTTTCAGCAGTGTCCCTGCACTCTCCTGGAGGTTCGGAGTCCGGCTCCTTTCCCTCAGCAGTACAACCCCAGTGCCAGTATGGGGTATGGACACCGTCCCTCACCCTGAGTCGAGGTCGAGTTCTCCTAACAAGGCGACTGGCACACACTGCCTGGGGCCGCCTCCAAAGCTCAGTATGTTCCTCCAAACTGTGTTATTTCTCTATTGCAAAGCTTTTGGTTTGATCAGTTGCTTCTTCCATATCACATCAGTGGTTGCAAGCTGCTGTTCATGACTTTTACTCCTGTATATTTCTTCTTTCTAGACATTTGTATTAGTTTCTTAAGGCTCCATAACGAAGTGTGGAGGCTGAAAGAAACAAACATGTCTGACAGTTCTGAAAGCCAGAAGTTCAAGAATCAAGGTGTGGGCAGGACCACACTCGCTCTGAAGGCTCCAGGGGAGAGTCCTTCCTTCCTTCTTCCAGCTTCTGGCTGCTCCAGGCCTTCATTGGTTTGTGGCTACGTATCTTCACTGTCTATCTGTGCCTTCATTCACATGAACCTCTCCTGTGTGTCCAAACCTTTCTGTCTCATGTATAAAGACATGCTCATTGGATTTACGACTCACCTACTTAATCCAGGATGATCTCATCTTTAAATCTTTTACTTACCAGTACAAAGACATTTTTTGAATTAGATCACATTCACGAGTTCTGGGTTGGACATCTTTTGGAGGGTCACTATTCAAAACACTACAGTATCTTTGCAACTTCTCTTTACATTTCTGCTTCAGTCATTTAGTAGTTTTAAATACCCAAGCACGGGAATCTGATTTGTCAGGATCCATCTTTTTGCTAAAGCTCAGATGATAGGATGCTGCCAGTTCCTGCTTTCATACTCTTTCACCCCAGTCCATTCAAACGTGGCCAAGGCACAGAGTCACATGATACCTAACAGGGCTGCTGAGGCTCAGCTCTTCCGTGGTGCCTGTTGTCAGGGCAGGCTATGGCTTCAGCAGCCTGACATAACTGGTAGTGTCCATCTAGTCCATCAGAATTCAGGAACCTCCACACAAGTAGAAACTGTCTTACTATATTTTGTAATCCCAGTGCTTCAAATCGTGCTTTGTATATGTTATATGTTTGATATGAATTTGTAAACTGAAACATTAAAGATTCATTCATTTGTGAATTCAATAAACGTTTGTTAGCATCTCTATATGCTGGGCAGTACATTTAGATACTGTGGTTAGGGTGATGCATATTGAAGTATAGTACATGTCCCCGTAGACTTTTTAGACTTGAAGAAGAGGGATATAGATATATATAATCACACAAATGATCGATTTTAATTGTGATAAGTTCTAAGAGGAGTATCTATCTTCTGAGAATTGACTTTATGTTTAGCAAATAAATGTCTAGTTCTAATTTGGAGCTTTGTATAGATTTTCCAGAGGGAGTATATATACATAGATTCATTAGTAAATATGACTCTCCTGGTCCCCTTGACAGTTTTAGCTATCATTGCAAATTAATAAATGGCATTTTGGTTCAGGTTTTAGTCTCTAGGAATGTAGTTAGCATGTTTGCATTCATCTCCGCTGGTGCCACTGACATTTTGCAGGACATTTCTTAGTTGTGGGGGACTGTCTTGCACATTATAGGATATCTGGTAGTATTCATGGCCTTGTACAAGATGCCAGTAGCACATAACCTCCTCTTGTGACAAACAAAAATATCTCCAGACATTGCCAAATTTTGCTGGGAAGCAAAATTGCTCCCAGGAGGGAATCATTGTGCTAAAAGTAAATCAGGCAATCTGAATGATTGAATTAGGTAGGAATGGGAAATGCGAAACCTCCAGTTCTATAAATAAGAATCATAGAATCACATTAAATCAGCTAGTATTGTGCCTACATCGCATTCTTGTGGTTGTAAGTGTGTATGTGTTCTTAGGAGGATATAGAGGCTCATGTAGACCAATATGTAGCATCTTACATGATTTACATTTCTCATCATTTCCAATTTGCCAGAAGGAAGACACAAGTTTAATATAATTTGTGAACACATACCACACACATGTAAGTTTCCTTTGATCTTCAGCTTTGTAAATACTCCTTTATAGAAATATAGACTGAAGCAAACTTTTTACACAATATATTTTTGTGTTCCTTATATCATATCATGCTTTATATCAATACCTTTCCATTTTAAGTGTTTTCATTTATGTAAAAGTTTGTCATTCTTAAGAAGAGATACTATTTTTAAAAAGTTATTTGGAGTCATAAAATCTGGGACTGAATCCTTCCTCAATTCATGTATGGCTACTATAATCTTCTTAAGTTACTATTTTTTAATAACTTTTTTAAAAAGTCCTATTTGAATGATTAAAAATAAAACCTTACAAACAATAAATGTCATGAACTTTTGAGATGATGATTATGAACATGACAAAAGAGCAATGTGAAAAATTATATCTATCTGATACAGAAAGTGAGAGGAAGAAGGGAGTTTCAATAGACACCTGTATCCGATGTTTGAACCAAATGCATAGTATATACAGTCCCCATATTCAGGATCTAAAAATGTACCATGTCTAAAACAAGTCTATGTGAAAGCCTGAGTTTTGATTAAAACTACAGAGGACAAATGCCTTACTAAATGCCAAAATCCTAATCATCACTGTTGCAGATAACAGGTGTTCCAGGTGAAGGTTCATGTTTGAATAACACCACATAACCTGGCAGCAGTGTTGATTCCCACTGATTTCACTAAGAACTAAAAATAAAATGTTTAAAAAGACAGGGGAAAAAAAAGCCCAATCTCTGCTTGAAATGTAGGTTAGCTGTTAGAGAGAAAGCTTTTCCTTCTGATGAATCACATCTGACCACAAAGTTTTCTATATATTTACTCAGAAATGAGTTAGAATTGCACCTGCACTGCACATTTCTCCCTCATTGAATCCTTCTTCATTCAGGGAAAACTGATTGCTGCTTACCCTGCCCCTCCTGGGTGGCTTGAAGAACTTTAATGGGGTGGAATCACATAATAACCAAGCATTCCCTGGTCTGGTGAACAAGCTGCACGTACTGAACAAATAGGGGCAAATGTTCCTCCAAAGGGCTGATGAGTACATTTGCAGCTTAATTTAAAGCTGCCCCGGGGTAGCTATGCCATCTCATCTGGTCTCTTTATGTTTGTGTTACTATAGAATCAAACAGATGCCTTCCTTTTAGTCTGGGACTGTAACTTCCAAATCACAGAAGAATGAAAACTCTCTCCTGATATTCAACTCAGAACATAAAACTCAGCTTCTGAGTCACTGGGCTCCACGACAATTGCCAATACCCATTCTTAAACCATTTGCAAAGTAGCCCTGGGAGGCTTACTTGAAAAGTATGTTGTGACTGCCCTGCCCACAACTAGCATTGCCAGCATTGTGCTTGATTTAGAGTAACTTGATTTTGCAGCTTCAGGCGCTATGTGTCAGAAGCACTGGACAATTTTAATGGGCCTTTAGACATTAAGAACATGATCTAGCATTTATTGAGCATATAAGGTATATTGGACAATGCAGCCAAGCACTTTGCATACATTACTATTTCACTTAAGACAATTATTAGGGGAATGGTAATATATATGTGTATATATATATATATATATATATATATAAAATGTCAAGGTCTTACACATATGGAGATTGAACCAACATTTTCTGATTTTGTTGCAAATGATAATTTCCTTATGTATGAATAATACATATTTTGATAGTATTTACATTTTATTCTCATTTTAACCTGTGAGGATTAAATACAGGGTCATTGCCTTATTTTACAAAGGAAGAAACTAGGGCTCAGAGGTTTTAAGTAACCAAATAGTACAAGGGAAAGAGTCGTCCTTAAAATCTGGGACCACAGACCACAGAGTAGGTGTTCTTTCCCTTGTTCTGCTACAAATAGAAAGAAATCTCCTTGATCCACAAACTATGTAATGATAGTCAGGCATGAGCCTAAAACACCCGGAAAGAACAAAAGCTTGAGCTTACCAGTGTCAAGTTCTTCACTGATTTTCATTTTAGACCAGAAGTCAGCAACTTTGGCCCATCATCTATTTTTATAAATAAAGTTTTATTAAAACACACCACCTCCATTTCTTTATGTGTAATCTATGGCTGATTTTGTCATTACCACAATGACAGGATTGAGCAATTGAGATATTTGTTGTATGGCTTACAAAGCCTAAATATTTACTATCTGGCACTTTACAGATAAAGATCATCAACTTCTCTTCAAAATTATAAGAAATTATCTTCCATTTTAATATTACACTTGGCTTAGTTATGATTATGAATAACTTTTATTATTATTAGGCAGTCTTAGAATAATATCAGTCCTCATAATACAAATGGAATGAGTTCTGATTTTTGTTTTTTGCACGTGAGGCATTAAATACTGAAACTTCATTTCCCAAAGGAGCAATCTGTGACTTTGCCTCTGGTTAAATCCTCCGTATCTCACCACGTCTCCTTTCTGGTGTCTTTCCCTCTCTCTTTCTCTCACTGTTCCAACCTCACCACCCCACACATGTGTGAATCCATAGCTAACTCCCTCCCAGCCCAGTGTCATAGCTGCTTCCTCCATCTGTGCTGCCAATTCTATACCTCTTGCTTCTTGGTAACCTCCTCCTTTACTTCTCCCTTGGTCTTATCTATTTTTAGCATATTTGTTCTTTCTCATTAATGTTTAAACAGGCTCAAATCTCCCGTAACATAAATAAGATACCTCAGGTCCTACCACTTGCTCTAGCTACTTTGCTCTTTCTTCTATCTTTCATAAGTAATTTCCTGGGAAGACTTGTTTACAATCAATGCCTTTGTCACCATTTACTCCTCAATCTATTGCCACTGACTTCTTGTCCACACAGACTACTAGTGGTTATATATTTGTATGTAGGTGTTTGTGTGCACATATACACACACACAGTGACACACAAACACACACATTTTTGTAAATACTCATTACTTCTTTATGATTAATTCACAATAGGAGAATTGCTGCATTAAAGGGTAGGTCACATTTAGGCCTTCTGCAAAGCTGTGCTTGCACTTCTACCAGCAGTGAGCCAGAGTGCTTAACTTCATTGCTGAAAGTGGCATATTATCATTTTTTAAAACTTAGCTAATTGGATAAACAAGAATAACAGTGTAGCAATGTGATATGGTTTGGCTCTGTGTCCCTACCCAAATCTCATCTTGTAGTTTCAACAATCCCCACATGTCCTGGGAGGGACCCAGCAGGTGGTAATTGAATCATGGGGGTGGTTACCTCTATACTGCTGTTCTCATGATAGTGAGTGAGTTCTCATGATATCTGATGGTTTTATAGTGGGATTTTCCCCTTTTGTTCCACATTTCTCTTTGCTACTACCATGTGAAGAAGAACGTGTTTGCTTCCCCTTCTGCCATGATTGTAAGTTTCCTGAGGCCTCCCCAGCCAGGCTGAACTGTGGGTCCATTAAACCTCTTTCCTTTATATAGTACACAGTCTCAGATATGTCTTTATTAGAAGTGTGAAAATGGACTAATACACAATATTAGATTATTTTAATTTTATTTGATTACTTATAAAGTTTTAAATGTTTTCATGAATGTATTGGTAGAGGATGGAGATCCAAATCCCAATACAAGTCTTTTGAACATTTGTCTAATGTAAACCAACTTTAATATAAGCCAGCATTTTAGTAATTGTAAAATATTTCTTTTTGTTTTAACCAAGTTATAGCAATAGTTTTTCTGAAATAAAGATGTGCATGAATCTGAATAAACATGGTTTTTAACTTAAGAAAATATCAAGAAACAACTCAAAATGTCAATGATTTGTGAAAATTTTGTTTCTCTAAAGTTCTAAAGTTATAGAGAAATTTTTTTAAATTATAAAAACTAATGATTATGTTTCATTTAATATTTCTCCTTGAAGAAAAAAAAGTATTTGAAAACTAAAATAGAATAATTTTAATTTAACTATATGTTTCTATTTTGTTTTCACAAGTTCTTAACGTATGATTGAATAAACCATATATTAATTCCTTTAAAAATTAAAAGCTTTTTAAAAATACTTTTGATTATTTTATACTTTTCATTAGGGACTTTGGAGCTAGATTTAATTCAATTAGATAAGAATTAAAATATTACAGAAATTTGTAAATTTCTTCTGATTATCTTGCTAACTAGACCATCTAATATTAGATACATCAAAATAATCTTATGGTGCTTCTGTACAGAATACTTAAAACTATATAGGTATCATTTGCCACTGCTGAGATGTAACTAGAAATGAAAATATGAATAAAATATATATATAAATTTCTTGGTTTCATTTGGTCTTGATGACCAAATATGATTTTAAAATATCTTGCAAGGAAAGGTGTAAGACTCTTGTGTACCTGTGATGTTTGTGAAATTAAAAAAAGCAAATCATAGGACAACACATTCTGAGAAATAATTAGCAAGTTCTACTAAAGAATAATCCTAGAGGATACCATAATATTTTTAAGAACAAATGCTTTCATTTGACTCCAAAGTAACTTTTTAATTTTGATTGTTTACATACTCATTTTTTTCACTTAATTTAATTTCTATAACTCTATTTAGTTTTCCGGGATGGGGTCTTGTATATATTAGGTGTTCAAGAAATGTTTGTTGAGTGAATCAATCTCTCTCTTATAATAATAGACCCCTTATGGTATTTAAATTTAAAAGGTTAAATTTGTGTTATGTATGAAACAATGTGCTTTTTATTGACAATTAAATAAGGTATTATAAATTAGTTAGAACATTACAAATCTGGGTCTGGGCTGATTTGCTTTTTTAAGCTGATTTGCTTTTTTAATAAGCTGATTTGCTTATTTACAATATATGCCATAAGGCTTAAAGTGATACATAATCTTTGGTCCTGTAATTCTGTTTTGAAGAATCTATTCTAAGGACATAACATTTATATAAAAAATGAATTTGAAACATGTTTTGAAAATATTAAAAATGTTTAAAAATTATCTTCTTTTCTTCTATATGACAGTCAACAATAGTACTATTATTAATTATCATCAAAGAAACTGAATGAAATGGAACTGGCTGATCAGAAGAATTATGAAATTGAAGAGTTTTCAGATTTGAAATCCATAAGATAATTGCCCAAAACAATCAAAATTCATCTATTTCTGTACACCAGGACATAATTTGGTGGAAAGATCGCTCAATTACCCTTAATTCATTTTACCTAGCACACATTTATCCACTCAGAGTCTGCCACATGTTGAACACTGTGGTAAGTGCTGAGAGACAAGAATCATTAATGGTTGAAAATGGAGGGTCTTGCATTTCATACAAAATACTTAGTAATTTATGCTGTAGGCAGTGGGGCAGAAGAATAACATAATTAGATTCCTAATTTAAAGATAAGTATAGTGAAAATATAAAAGATGGAGTGAGTAATAGGCAGACCAGAAGGAGAAAGTCCAGTTAGAAGATGCTTCAAATGATCTCAGTGAAAGTAAAATGGAAGCCTGAGATAAGACAGTAGCCATAAACACTGAAAGAGGAGACAGGTATGAAGGCCTGAAGTGATGACATGTTTGAGCCCCCATCTTTAACAAAGCCAGCAGCATGTGAAAGGTCTTATAATACTTGAAACTGGAGAATGA
The DNA here is from genome assembly GCA_963574635.1 of Cheracebus regulus. Lineage (NCBI taxonomy): Eukaryota > Metazoa > Chordata > Mammalia > Primates > Pitheciidae > Cheracebus > Cheracebus regulus. Next base: position 15,853 of record CAUYQU010103160.1, read on the forward strand.
AAAAGGCAATGATGGACTTGACTTCCCGAGGAAGTTCTGCTGTCATGGTTGGCCAGTTCACGTGCTTCTCATCCTTCATATATGAAGCCGATTGGCCATCCACACATGAAGCAACAACTATGTGAACGGGCAGTGCAACCACGGGGATGTGTATGCAGAGTGAGTTGGAATGAATAATATTCACATTTGTTTAAGTAATTATGTAAATAGGTTTACCCTTTCAGTTGTTATTTTGAAGTGATTTTCTTCTTAATATTTAATCCCAATACGGACTTCAACAGTAAAATACAGTATCATTGTACTATGTTTTCCTTTACTTATAAATTATGTGACATAAATTTTGGATCATTTTTTCAAACCCAAACTAGCAATACTTAATCATAACATTTCAAGTTTATAACAGACATAATTCGGTAACTTGGAATGCATTAATTAGCATAATTAATAGCTGGTACTGACGCTACCTTACATAACATTTCCTTTACCCTCTCTGTAGGTTAGGATCCCTTCCTAACTCTCCCGTTCCACTCTCTGTTATGTCCCCAGTGTGGCAATGGTATTTTACATTTATTTTTTATGATATCTAGGATCTGAAGTTCTCTTTCAATTAGCATCTACAGCAGTTTTAATTACACAGAGAAGACTACCTAAGTACAAAAATAAAACATGTCCTAGATGTAACCAGCTTCCAATTGGTTATCTCTGTCTCCACTCTTTGCATAACTTAGAGCAAGGTTTAGAGCTTTGCAGCATTAGCTGCTATAGGAATATATCTCACTATGACCAACAGATATTTTAATGTTCGTTTGATGAGCACACAAAACGAGGGTTACTAAACAGTCCTAAGCATTTACTGCTGACAAAATCCTTATCAGACATAGGTATCTTCCCTTCTTCCATGATATTTGTCTCCTCTCTACCACCCACCCTCAATCTCTGGTTTTTTTAATGCAGTGATATTTACAACTACACAGGCTTTCCCAATTTTGTTTTGATATTGAAATACCTATCTGCTTTTGTTTTCATATTCAAATACCTATGACTTCACACTGTATTCAAGTACATAACAAAATATCATATTGAAGGCAGCTTTGCACCCAACTGAAAAAAAATTCCAGCAATGTGAACCTTCCTTAGAAGAGTGCATACGTGGGTGTGTTGGAGTGAGGATGTGGACGGATTGTGAGTAAACAGTTTTTTTTCCCATCAAATCTTCCTTGTCACATGTGCAATTTAAACCCAGACTCTACATTTTTCATAGCAGCCCTGTCAGCTCCTCTTTAGAGCAGTCTTTCCTTTCTGTTGTCTTGTTTTCTCTGTTTAGCAGTTTGTCCTTTTTACTGCCTCACATTCTGCTGCAGAAAGCAATTTAAAATCCTCTTTTTTTCTCTTTAACATTACAACTCACTTATGGATAGAGCTTATATAAAAAAACAATTTTTGGAGAGAGAGAAAATATCAGTCTCTCCACAAGTTAAACTGTATTCTCAAAATAAAAAATCAAGTTGTGATCCCAAACTATGCCTTATCTACTGTACTTGTCAAGGTTTTTAGTTGAAAGCAACAGAAGCTAACTCTGGGCGAGCTGAAGAAAAACGGAATTTTTAAAGAGTTAATTGTATTGTGTTAGCTTATAGAACCTGTGGGAAAACAGGAAGCAACAGTGAAAGGCTAGACACTCAAAATCAAAGTCAAAAATCACTCCACAGTTCACTGTCTGTTGAAGACAGTAGTGCTATGTTTATTCCTCAGTACTAGCTGCTTCAGCTTACACTGCCTTTGTCTCTAAGTATCACTGTGAACTGCCAGGACCCAAAGGGAGACTTTGCTAAACATCTTTCCTTGCATTATTGGTTATCAGTCTGGTGCTTACAATTGGCTCTGCTAAGGTCATATGCTTAGGGTTTATGCTCTGGCTTTCCCTATCAGTAGACTGAGATAATATGCGTATCACCCATAGAACTCTAATGCTTAATTGCAAGCGAGGGTGGGTGAGGGTATATTTGCTCTTTTAGGCTTCCACAGTCTGCTTAACCACCAAGACCCATAGGTTAGGTATTCTTCAACTACACAAAAAAGGTTCATCTCTCCTTGATGACACAAAACAAAACAACTATGAAAACTCCAAACGTTCCATTATAGCAACATAATAATGCAGGAACTTTCAAATATGATCAAATTGCATTGAACTCAGTATTCTACATTTGAAAATATACACAGGCCAGGCATGGTGACTCATGCCTATAATCACAGCACTTTGGGAGGCCAAGGCTGGCAGATCACTTGAGCTCAGGAGTTTGAGACCAGTCTGGCCAACATGGCAAAGCCCCTTTCTACAAAAAATACAAAAATTAGCTCAACATAGTGGCACATGCCTGTAATCCAAGCTACTCAGAAGAATCACTGGAGCCCAGGAGGCAGAAGTTGTAGTGAGCTGAGATCACACCACTGCACTCCAGCCTGGGCGACAGGAGTGAAACCCTGTCTGGAAAAATATATACACAAATGAAGACTTATTTTAAAGGTTTAGAAACATGCCTCAACAATTTCTAACCTTGGTTGACATAAATTGTGGATGTAAACATCTTGTCACAAACCCACTGTAAAATTGCATCTTTACACTGAATGCTATTAAACGGCATATAACTTATAATGTAAATAATCATACATACTGGTAATAATGTATAGTACATACACACATAATGGCATTATCGATGATAATTACATAACATGCTAATATAAGATATATATAATATAAACAATATATACAGACACTCATATTTTTTAAGAAGAACTGAGCTGTGTACTTTCAGCTGTCATAGACTCACACAATGTTCGTTTTAAATACAGCCATTACAATTTTAGTATCTTGGTTCTTTTCCCCTTTCAGCCCCTAAAGTATTGACATATACATTCATAATCTGTCATTTGACTTTATAATGAATGTGGTTACTCATTTGGATTCCTTTGAAACTAATGAACTGCAAGGCTTTAACATCTTGTGATACAATGACCGGAGTGGCATTTCCAGTAGCTGTCACTTGGCAGTAGCATTTGGAGCACCGTAGCCTGCGATCCCCATATCTGCTTTGAATGGTTATCACCTCTAGCTTCCACAACCATCTGCCTGTCTCACATTAAATGTGTTGTTAGTAGCTGACACCTCTGGCATTTCAACTCCTGCTTCTTTTTTTCTTACTTCCTCACTTCACTTGCTCTTTACCCTATTATTTCAGGCTTCCTCCCCTACCATCAGATAGTCCTACGTGCCATTTCTATTTGCTTGTGTCTCTCTGTTTTCATTGTCAAAGTTTGGATCACTCCCACCATCAGTCTAGCCAAATATTCATTAGACTAATGGAGAAATAATAACACATATTTGGTTACTCAATTTACTGGATAGATCACTTGGTTTTTTGAGATTGAGTCATGCTCTATCGCCCAGGATGGAGTGCAGTGGCGTGATCTCGATTCACTGCAACTTCCACTTCCTGGACTCAAGCGATTCTCCTGCTTTAGCCTCCGAGGAGCTGGGTTTACAGGTGCCCACCACCATGTCCGGCTAATTTTTTATTTTTCATATTTCTTAGTAAAGATGGGTTTCATCATGTTGCCCAGGCTGGTTTCGAACTCCTGCCTCAGGTGATTGGCCCACCTCGGCTTCCCAACATGCTGAGATTACAGGCGTGAGGTTTCAATAACTTTTCAACAAAGTAGATGGAGATTTAAGCAATTTGAGGAGAGCAAAGATCACCTGGTGGCCATCCAGCAGACCATCCAACAACAAAACTCTTTATCTGAGGAATTTAGAAGTAATTAAACTTCCCTATTATGTAACAGGTATCTAGTACCAGTCTTTCTTCCCCAAAATTTGTACATATCTAGAATTTCTATGTATCTCTAGAATGTATGCATGTCAAAACTCATTGTGCAAGCTTTGCTGATATCAAGGCACCAAAATGTCCACAAATATAATCATTTATTATGACCTATCTGGCTAATATGGTCCAAATTACCCTGAAGATCCCAATTGAAGGTCTATAAATACCCTTAAGGAAAATCCACCGTGGCATACTTAGTTCTTTCTGATGCAGCCTGCAGCACTTTTCTGCAGCATTTTTTCCATCTAATAAAACTCTCCCTTTCAAACCTACAATGTTGGTAAGTTCTTCTTACTACCCTATTACCAACAATCCTATCACCTTCTGATGCCAGGGCTCTGACACCTTTTCTGCCACAATTGTTATTAAGGTTTTAAGGATCAGATAGTTAAGGTGACGTTACATATATTCCCAATTACTTTCCGTATATTTGTAAACACATGCCTTGTATTTCTAAATGTAAAATGATATTTTTTAAACAATGCCAAAATTAGATGTCTATTTGTTTATCACAGCTACTAAAACAAAGACATCACCTTTCATTTTCACACTGTTACTAAACTTAGATTAATTATGAAGCTTGTTCAGTAGTAGCTGCTGTCAAGAAATCTATTTTCTATTTGGCAAAATTTATTATTAAAACAATTGCTGATGTAAAATTTCCTTGCTTGGTGATTTGCTGTTTGTTTTTTATTATCAGTAGAAATTTTGATATTGCACATATTGGAAAAATATTATATGCATTGGAAGAGAAGAAATATTTCTTTCTGTATCTTAAAATATATACAAAACTATGATTTTGCTCAACTGGATTTCCTGGAACCATCTGGGGGAAGAAAATTATCCAGAGCACTGCTAACATAGGCCATCTTGGGAAAATGTCAGAGAAGTAAAGACTTCAAAGAAGTTGGCTAATGCGTAATTGAGGGGTCCAAGGATTTTATTGGTCGGTCAGCTGGAGTTCTGATTGTTTTAGGAATGACTGGTTTAAAATGCTGCATGGAAGAGACAGTTTGTTCTTGTGGATTATTAGCTATGATAATAGCTAATTACCTCCACCAGTCTGAGTTTATCATGACTAGTGGAAAAGAAGTTAGTTGCTAAGGTAATGTGCTAAAGAGGTTGAAATGAAATGACTGAGTGGCAGGGACAGGAGAGGGCCAGTGTGGAAAATTCTCACCCGCCTGGGTCCTTCACACTTTCCAAGCAGCACAACAGAAGAAGCAGCAACACACACAGTAAGAATGTTTCTAACAATCAAAGCATTCAAATATTTAAAAATTATTCCTGAAATTGTTCAGAGGTGCTTGCTCATTAGTCAGTTTAATTTCATTTCTTTCTATCCATAGAATAATTGGTTTAAATGTCTTTCAAACATAAAATACTCAAAACTACTAGGAAAAAATATGTCTAGGTATTATGGGATACATTTTCAAATCAAGATGTAAGACTTATTTGGAAGAAAATAAATTTAGTCTTCCTCAGCAGAGTATTTCTGAGTGAAAGATTGGTATTTCTGAAACTGTTCAGCTACAACTTTTGCAAACTACAATATATGAGTTATCAGAAATTTGATACTCTCTGTTGAGGACAAAAAGAAGCAGGTATCCTAGAAATTTTTAGAAGATGTGAGTAGAGAGATGTGGTAGCTGGGAAAGGAAATTTTAATTATTACTGCATACAGGTAATGGGGAAATTTAAGAAGAGTAATTGTGTGATTTTTTTTTTGCTGTGCCCTCTCATTTTTATCTCTTCATAAAGCTTTAAATTCTATATTATTTATTACAATTGCATTTGTATTTGGGATATAGTTGGAAGTTGACAGATAGATTACTTAAATGAGAGCAGGCAAGCAGAAGGGGCTAGTTCTAATTGAGTTATCCATATAAACATTGTGGGAACTTGTCAGATAATATTGTGATTGTCATCACAAAATGATGTTATTAACTTTTTGACTATCAATCTCAGTAACTAAGTGTATTAGTCCATTCTCATACTGCTATAAACATACTATTAATCTCAGTAACTAAGAGACTTATCTACTATTAATCTCAGTAACTAAGTGTATTAATTCATTCTCACACTGGTATAAAGATACTACCTGAGACTGGGTAATTTATAAACAAAAGAGGTTTAATTGGCTTACAATTTCACATGGCTGGAGAGGCCTCAGGAAACTTATAATCATGGCAGAAAGCAAAGGGGAAGCAAGGCACATATTACATGGCAGCAGGAGAAAGACAGTGGGCAGAGCAAACTACCCCTTATATCCAGTGAGAACTCCTATCATAATCTGTGACAGCTCCCTCACTATTATGAGAACAGCATGAGAGAAACCACCCATATGATCCGATCACCTCCCACCAAGTATCTCCTTCAATACATGGGGATTACAACTTGAATTGAGATTTGGGTGATAACACAAAGCCAATCCATATCATTCTACCTCTGGTGCTTCCCAATTATCTTGTTCTTTTCACATTTCAAAACCAATCATGCCTTCTCAACAGTCCCCCAAAGTATTAATTAATTCCAGGACTAACCCAAAAGTTCAAGTTCAAATTCTGACCTTAGACAAGGAAAGTCCTTTCCTTCTATAAGCCTTTAAAATAAAAAACAAGTCAGTGACTTTCAAGATATAGTGGGGGTACAGGTACTGGGAAAATACTCCCATTCTAAAAGGGAGAAATTGGTGAAAACAAAGGGGCTACAGGTCCCATGCAAGTCAAAATCTAGCAAGGTGGCTATTACATCTTAAAACTTCAAAATAATCTCCTTTGATTCCATGTCTCACATCGAGAGCATGCTGATGCAAGGAGGGGAGGCTCCCAAGGCCTTGAACAGCTCTACCTCTGTGACTCTGCAGGGTACAACTCCCGTGGCTACTTTCCTGGGCTGGCGTCAAGTGCTTGTGGCTTTCCCAAGCACAAAGTGCAAGCTGTCAGTGGACTTACTGTTCTAGGGTCTGGAGGACAGTAGTCTTTTTCTCACAGCTCCACAGGCAGTGCTTCAGTGGGGACTCTGTGTTGGGGCATCAACCTCACATTTCCCCTCTACGTTACCCTAGTAGAGGATCTCCATGAGGGCTCTGCCCTTTAGCAAAATTCTGTCTAGATATCTAGGTGTTTCCTTATGTCCTCTGAAATCTAGGTGGAGGTTCCTAAAGTTCAACTTTTGTCTTCTGTGCACTCTCAGACCCAACATATGTGGAAGCTGCCAAGGCTTGTGGCTTGAACCCTCTGAAGTAATGGCCCAAGTTGTACCTTGGCCCCTTTTAGCCACAGCTAAGGCTGGAGTGGCTGAGAAACAGGACACCAAGTCCTGAGGCTACACAGAACAGCACGCTCCCAGGACTGGCACAGAAAACCATTTTTTCCTTCTAGGACTCCAGGTCTATGATGGTGGGGGCACTGCTGTCAAAATATCTGACATGGTCTGGAGACATTTTCCTCCTTGTCTTGGTTAGTAACATTCAGCTCCTCATTACTTACATAAATTTCAGCAGCTAGATTATATTTCTCCCCAGGAAATAGGTTTTTCTTTTCTACCACATGGTCACACTGCAAATTTTCCAAACTTTTATGCTCTTCTTTCCTTTTAAATATAAGTATCAGTCTCAGGTAATCTCTTTGTGAATGTGTATGTCTGAATGCTTTCAGACTCAGCTGAATGCTGTGTGGCTTAGAAATTTCTTCCACCAGATACACTAGATTATGTCTCTTAAGTTTAAAGTTCCACAGATCTCTAGGGCAGGGACAAAATGCTGCCAGGCTCTTTGCTAAAGCACAACATAAGTGACCTTTATTCCAGTTCTCATGAAGTTCCTCATCTGTATCTGTGACTACCAAGGCCTGGACTTAATTGTCTATATCACTATCAGTATTCTGGTCAAAACCATTGAACATGTCCCTAGGAAGTTCTGACCTTTCTTTCATCTTCCTGTCTTCTTCAGAGCCCTTCAAGCTGTTTCAACCTCTGCCTGTTACCCAGTTCCAAAGTTGCTTCCACATTTTCAGGTTATCTTTAAAGCAGTACCCCACTTTCGGTACCAATTATTTATATTAGTCCATTCTCACACTGCTATAAAGATGCTACCTGAGAGAGAGTAATTTACAAAAGACAGATTTAATTGACTCACAGTTGTGTGTGGTGGGAGAGGCCTCAGGAAACTTACAATCATGGTAGAAGGTGAAGGATAAGCAAGCACATTCTTACATGATGGCAGAAGAGGGAGAGCATGCAGGAGAAGCCTCCACTTTTAAACCATCAGATTTCATAAAAACTTCCTCACTATCATGAGACCAGCATGGGGGAAGCCACCTCCATGATACAATCACCTCCCAACAGGTGTCTCCTTCAACACTTGGGCATTACAACTTGAGATGAGATTTGGGTGGGGACACAGAGCCAAAACATATCACTCAGTATGATAAAATAATTAAGAAACATGGCTTATTTGTAATTTTTCAGCAGAAACATGTGATGATGGTAGCATATTTTATACAACCAAACATTTTCTCAGATGATGCAGCTAGAAAAATGTCACTTCAAAAGAGAGTATCAATGATGAAAAGAATGGTTCATCTCTGATTATTGATTGGCTTTATATTTGTACACCAGGAGACTATGTTACCATGAAACTAGATTTCAAAAGAAACAGTTTAGAGAGTTTATCCCTCTCAAGATATTCTGACCCTTAACATATGGTAACAAGTAAACTTTATATTTGATCCAAGACTATATGGGTACACAATCTTTCTTCATGATGAAAAATTATAGTAAATAAGAAAACCTCAAATACCAATACTCGATTTTACTTGTTTTGCTTTTATTTACAACATTGCACATATGGTAAGCATATATATTTGGAAAAATAAATAAAGCATAAAATATAAATGATTACATTTTCTGAAAATTTGATTGTTCTGTACTTAGATAATAAAATAGTTGATTGTTATTACACATTTTTAAAAAATGTATATTAATATGTCCCTGAGGCTTAGTATCCAGGAACATACATGGACTGTATTTACTAAGGAACTAATTTTTGTATATACAGGAATAAAATTTTTATTTTCTTATATAGTAACTTCTCAATAAATGTTTAATAAATCAATGAAAAAAAATAGCTGGATAGGCCAGCTGTGGTGGCTCACACCTGTAATCCCAGCACTAGAGGAGGCTGAGGTGGGTGGATCACTGGAAGTCAGGAATTCGAGACCAGCATGGCCAACATAGTGAAACCCTGTCTCTACTGAGAATACAAAAATTAGTCAGGTGTAAGTTCACAGCTGTGATTCCAGCTGCTCGGGAAGCTGAGACAGGAGAATTGCTTACACCCGGGAGGTGGGGCCTGCGGTGAACCAGGGCAAGGTCACACCACTGCACTCCAGCCTAGGTGACAGAGCAAGACGCCATATCAAAAAAAGAAAAAAAAATTCCTGGATAATCAAAGCGGCTCAATTGCACAAAAAGGTGCAAGTAGCACATCGTTGAAATATTTGTCCATTTCCTCTTGTTGAGAACCGTTACAGCCCCACAGCATAATTAGTGATTTTCAAAGTACGCTCTCTGGTCCAGGGACCTTATTATTACCTGACCACTTGCTGACAATCTGTCTTTTAACACAGCCTCCCAGTGATTCTGAGGGAAATTCAAATTTGTAAACCACTGGCCTAGGCTAAAGTATTGGACCAATGCTTCCATGTTCATACTCTACTCTCTCCCCTTTGTTCTCACAGAAAAAAATGCTGTCCATTAGCACACCTGGGCCAGTCACATTTTATCCCACTAGAATTTAATCCAACAGACATAACCACTCTAAGTCTGGAAGTATGTGATAGTTTTGGAGCTGGAAAATCAAGTACACCTAGATATAACTAAAACAGGCATTTTGGGGCCCTGTAAACAGCCAAGGTTGTTGCTTTACTGACACAGATAGGAAATAGAGCAGATACATAGAAAGACGATAAAAAGAGGCAAAAACATAAGAAGTAGCCATCTTTGTTCCTATACTACTCTTGTTCTTGGTTCTGGTAGTAATTTCCAGTTGTATTTTCTGTTTTTGAGTTCCATGGAGTTCTCCTGTATATTTATCATAATTCATCCCACTTTTATTTTCATGAAATTAGACAGATTTCTCTATCTTACAGCAAAATAATTCTAACAAGAAATTTGTGCATAATAACAGTTGTTTAGCAGTTCAAATAAAGGAAAGCAAAAGTAGTCAACTATTGAATGTGGCTAGGTGCATTTGCAATTAATTGGTGGATGTGGTAACTTGAATGAACCTTTTAAAATACAAATTAAAATGCTAAAAGCAAACAAACCAAAGGTGTACTCTGAAGCATTGTGGATAATTGCTTTCCGGTTATTAAACTATCCTATGGATGCCATTTCTAGAACACATTCTACTTGTTCTAGTTTAAATGGATCTCACAATGCTTTAGAGATAAAATAGGGAATAAAATGCTTTAGAGAAAAAATAAAATCTCAAAGTTTTAGCTTACCATTTGTTTTTTGATTTTGCAGATTTTATTTGATATTTCAAATCTCATGTTTTTTTCCCACTAGAAATTGAAGAAAATGTCTGCATTGCAGTATTTTGGTAAGGCATGAGATTTTATGTGTGAAAGGAAGTTTCTTAAGATATCTCTTAAGAGGTTTAATTATTTTCTTATATTTTATTTCTATTTTCTCATATTTTCTTCAATTGGCATTTTATTGATACCAACATAGCTATGGATTTCGATGGGTTCTGTATTTGAATTGTCATTCTAAAATCTATTATTTTGGTATAATTAACATTTATTATATTTTAATATCTTGATTATAAATACTTTGTCATAGAAAGCAAAAATTTTTGTTTCACGTATCAACAACTGCAAATAAAATATTCTAAAGAAAACTCTTTCCATTTTTCCAAGAATCACAGAGTGGACCATAAATAAATTTAAGAATCAATAATCATGAAATAAAATGTCCAAATTTCATGACATTTCATTATATGTTCCAATAATGTGTTTGGTCATAGCAAAAGTGACAATAGAAATCTTGTCTTAATAGAACATTTAATGAAATAGAAACTTACCTCATAGGCAATTTTCAGGATGTAGAATTAGCAAGTAATGCTGATCTGCAAAGGCTGCCAAAATGAAAAGGCCAGGAAGACCTATGACCCAAACAAGCTTCCAGTAGGGTTTGCCCCAACACACTTTATGCATGCATGAATTCCCTCCCTATTGAATATTTCAAATCACCTCTGCTGCTGAATCATGTTCAATAAAACAACAAATTTTCTAGTTTTATTCATCCATGACTGATGCCATTAGTAATGACCTTTTCTTTTGCAACAAGATTTATTCACAGTCAAAATTAAGAAGGGAGGAAGACATAAATTCCACCAGAGAGGGTTCATCCTTCTTGTTTTCACTTTTCTTCTCCACATGATTCACTCCTTCCTGCGATAAATTCCAGGATCTCATCATCACAATGTACTGCTACAGTGCAAACTTCTGGAACTGGCCCTTACACTTTCCAGCTACAAATGCCACCTATCTCACAATCTATGCCCACATTAAGTCACAATTACGGCTTTGTCTCTCTGTCTAATTATATCACCTCTGAACGAGGTCAGCACAGTAAGCTCTCCATAGTCACCAACCAGATTTGCATGCATGAAACCTGCCTTTACTCCTTGACAAATGTCCCAGATTCCCTTTTTCTTAACTCTCTGCATGCCTTTCCCATTCTTTTATGACTGTCAACACCTGCTTACTTTAATTCAGATATTAGGTACCTTACTTTATTGAAGGAAAACCACAGAAGTGAATGTCTTGGCTCACTGGTCACCTAATGTTATCTAATATCAAGTCAGCCTCTCTGCTGCTTATCATCATCCTTGATGCCTCATGAGGTCTGGATTGACAATTCTAAGCTTCAGTATGAAAAATTTAATTTTCTTGAATCCCTGTCAGCAAAGTCGTAGACACTTCAAATAATCTTATTTTATTCTTCACAACTATATGAGGGCTGTTTATTATTGCATTTTCCACATTGATACTCAGAGAAATTAACTTGAAATCACTCATCACAAAATTCCTTTCTACGCAGCTATTTCGGTGCAATACCAACACTGCCACTCAGTATGCTGAAATTCAACATGTTCATTCAAAGGATTATTGTGATGTGTTATTATTCACATGGTTATTCAACATATTATTCATGTGGCTGAAGCCTGAATTATTCTAACCATGCTTACCACCGCACTAACAGTCTCCCTTGAGTCTCAGTTTTTCAACTTTTACTAGAAATTCCCATTCTGATATGCAATCCTTTTGAAATGTGGTGTATAGATAATTTTAAAAAACTGTTTCCAATTCAAGTTGTAAGTAATGTTTCTCTGTTTTTTTAGTGATACCATCACCTTGCATATGGTTTGCTGATTGGTTTCCTACCTTCAGTGATTGTAGCTTGAATACGGTACAAGACAAATCACTGAAACTCAGAGTTCTAATCATCTTTTTTCTTCACTAATATTTGCTGGATTCATTTTTTTGCAAGCAAGACTCTCTTTTTCCCAATATGTACCCTATTTTCTAAGTTTTTAAAGAAGTTTTACATTGAAATAAACTCCAGAAAAAGGGTACAATAAATTGTTTCCCTCAAATTGGCATGTATTACCTGGTTGATCTTTATTTCTAAAATGCCTTGACCATCTGTCTCTGCTAATAATGTGTTATTTACCTGAACCTTCCTAAAAGGATACTGCCTTTGGAAACCATGCTATCAAATTTAAATGACTTCTTCCTTTTGCAGTCTTCATTCCTGTTTTCATTTTTATTCTTCATATATACACCTTTACTTGGGTACAATCTGTATGAATGGGGCAGTGGTGACATTTAAACATGACTTATGTATCAAGGACTATTCTAAGAATTTTTCTTTAAAATGCAGTATTTTATAGAAATACTCACAAAACGTTTATTAGGCAATTAAGGCTATCCTTACTGATGGATTGGAAAACTGACGGTGAGTAAACCAGAGAACAGCAGAATCCAAAGTTTGTGCACTTATGTAAGCTTTCAATTCTGCTATCAGAATACACATATTCTGATAAAACTATATTGCGTGTGTGTAGCAATGAATACACTGAACATCCACATCTTGAATTTTTTTGTGTTTTGTTTTGAGTCCAGTGTCTCCTTCTGTCACCCAGGCTGGAATTCAGCGGCATGATCACAGCTCACCGTAGCTCGACCTCCTGGGCTCAAGAAATCCTCCCATGTCAGCCTCACAAATAGCCACCACATGGAGCTAATTTTTAAATTATTTTCTGTAGTAATAGGGTCTCACTATGTTTCTCAGGGTCATCTCAAACTCTCAGGTGCAAGGAATCCTGCTCCCTTGACCTCCCAGTGTGCTAGGATTAAAGGCATGAGCCACCATGCTCAGCCTATTATGTTTTAGATACACTTTTTTAAATCATCTGATGAAGCAAATTTTTTACATTTTAAATTTTATGATGAGTATAGTTGCTATTAGTCATATCTGATCATCTCAGATGATTGCCTCCAATAGGTCCATCTCTCTGTTAAATACTAAAAATGTACAGCAACAATTCAGTTTGGCTATTGAGCTTTCCATTCAAGGCACTTGATTATTTGTTAGAACATACACTGGAATATAAAATAAAATAGGAATAAAGAAGATTTTTAAGGTATTCACACCCAGGGAATGGTGGAAGACTTAGATGGGCCCGGGAAAGGACACGCATGGCAAAGGCAATTTCTGTGCAGGTGTATGTGATCGCTGCAGTGTGTGGAGAGTGCAAACGAATGCAGGAGAGATCTTATCTACCTGTGGTATGCCTTCCCAGAGCAGGTGGCAGACAACTGCATCTAGAAGAGAAACAGAATTTGTCAGGTTGGCAACGGAGCAGTGTGGCTAGCAAAGCCATTGCAAGCCGAGAAATTCATGGATACAGATTCAAAGAGGCATGAAATAGTAGAAGATAGTGAGGAAATGGCAGCACTTCTGTGTCTGTACTTAGGATTCACAGAGGAGAAGGCAAGAGATGAGCCAGGAAGGCTAGATTGGGTGAAATTCGTGAAAACACAGCGTTGCACTGTTTTTGAGTATTGTGGTGGTTCATAAAAAGACTTTTATTAACTGTGTGATTTTGGTAAAGTTATTTTTCTCATATTTGTTGTGAGGAATAAGACTGTACATAAAGCTTTTAGTGTAGAATGGAGCATTTAATATGCAAACAGCAAATGGTAGGAGTCCTTGCTTTTGCCATTATCATTGTTGCTTTCATTATTATCATTACAATGAAGCAATTTGACACTGTGGGCAAATTTTAAGCAGGAAATTAACAGAATCATATCTGTGGTTTGAATAGGCATGTGTTTATCCCATTGACGTTTGTTATTGACTTTTAAGTGCTATATATTTTTTCCTTCTTTTTATTTTCAAGAATATAAAGTAAAGCAATGGGTATCACAAAACACAACCAGCTAATTCTGCATTTGAAAAGGGGTGAATTTTTGGAGAAAGTGTTTTCTAAGCGTCACCTGGTCTGAAGGTCAGCTCTCCAAGCTTGCTTTCAGACTCTTCCTTATTTCCCATCCTGACTTATATTGTTTGCAGATCCCATCATCTCTGCCATCTCCATTTTCTCATTTTGTTCTGCTTTCTCTACTCATAAAATATGATATGATGCTAATTTTAGTTAATCTGTAGTATTCTGCTGCCACTACAGATATTTCCAAAAACAGAATAGAAGTGGTTTTCACAGGCAGTAAAGTTGCAAGTGCAATATCTGTCAGGGCAGTCATATAAAGGAGGAGCAACTTTCTAAAAAGACAGGCCTCTTTCTGTCCAGTAGGAAACTGGAAAGTTTCTGAATCATTTGGATTCGACATATATAATATAGTAGCTTACTGTTCGCAACTCTTCACCCACTTCCAGCAATAGGATTTTATACAGTCAATCACAGTTATGTGGGAATGCCTGTTCATTCTGGGAGGAATAAGCATCAGAACCAACGAACTTTTGCGAAGTCATGTGGCTGCTTTGGCCAATGAATATGAGCAGCCATGACATTGGCTATGATTAAGCAGAAGCTTTAACATGATTATTTGGCTCAGCCCCCGTCTCCCCCATCTCCCTTTTTATGTCCTCTGCGTTGAAAACAAACTGCATGAGAGTGCCTGCTTCTTTACTCTGGGCTCCTGGTATCAAAATACCAGTGAAACTGAGCCCAGCCAACCAGAACTCACCCAGCGGTCCTCGGATGAGCAAAAAGCAAATGTTCTTGCTCTAAGCCTTTGAGAATTGAGGGTTACATGTTATTGTCATATAAAAGCTGATTGATAAAGAAGACCCAGACCTGAAATCTCTTATTATCACACCATAAATCCAATGGCTCTTCTATAATAACATCAGAATATGTCCTTTCTCCACAAATTAACATCTGTATGAAAATGTATGATGCCAGACCTGAAGCTCTGAGTTATATACTGGATTTAAGTAATACTTTGGAAATAATCATGGAATATTAAGTTAGAAAAATATAGCCCCTATAGCCTAAATTTCTGAGTTACTTCATCCTCTGATTCATACTATCCTCCCACCCCACTTTTTAAAGTTGAAATGATAAATTTAATTAGAATTAACATCTATCATATTTTATGAGGTCCTTGACTGCAAAAGTTGCATAACTTCTTTGCTATATGCAACTTAGAATATCATCAGTATTCAAAATAAAATTTTTAACTCTTTTATAATTACTTATTTTTAACTATTTTATTATAAAATTACACAAGGAAAAGAGATTTTTTTTAAAATTTCAGGTAACACTACATTTTGACAGCATATCTGCTTTTGGTTTATAAGTATGCATAAACATTATGCAAGGCAAAACAATTCTAAAAATTTACTTATAATTAACATATTAAAAAAGTATCCAACAATTTTATTGCTTCCCATGTAAAAGGTAAACATTTTCAATGTTATATAAAGGAAAAGTGAAGCAAATTTTGTAAAACATAAAACAAAGTGGCATTACTACATTTGGTGTCTGTCATTAACAATAATACAATTGTAACTTGTGTAAGATTAAGTTAACAAAATTTATTTACACTCACAAAAATGAACATTTTAAAAGTTAAAGTTTCATTGAGTTGGGGTGATTTAATTCTATCTTTATGGTTGCAATTTTTTTCCAAGTTGTAGGCATTTGTCAAGGTGTAAGATTATGTTTTGTGTCATTGTGATGTTTCTACTCTGTGTAATCTGATAGTCATAAAAACTAGATATAATACTTAATTTCTATCACCCTCTTATTTCATATTTATGTATAAGAAAGAGTCTATCAACCAAGAATGCTTCATTGGAAAAATTGTCACTAATACAAACAATAAACTAAACGACTCTTATGGTAAGAAAATAATGGCTATTTTTTCACCTTAAGTTCACTAAACTGTAATCTTGATATGTTATTGAAAGACAGTATGCATGGTAATTTTATTTCTTTTAATATACTTACAAGGCATACTTATATCCCATTTAAATGCTATCCTCAATCTAGAATAAATATAATGACTACTAATTTTAGAAATGTAAGGGTGTCAAACATGATTAACATCAACCCACCACCAGCAGAGTTACCTACACATAGAACACCCACACTTTCTATAGCACTAGTTCCCATAGAGAGCAGGCCTTGCTGGATAATGGCTAGTAAATTACACATGTGAGAATCATACGGGTGAAGGCAGTGAGCACAGTAATGCCTCCAGTAGACACCATGGCCATGGATAAGCAGAAGTCGTGGGATAGGCTGAAGGGTCACAGAGACTGTGAAGTTCGCCACAGTAAGAGAGTTAAAGCCCTGTGCTGAGGCACCACTGTACCAAGATAGGCAAGACACAGGTTTGTCATAACAAGTCTGCCTTGCTCTCTATCCATGAGGCCTTTAAATTGTAATTAGTAAGTATTGTCCTGGCTAAAAGTCACTGCTGTCGTGAATGGGAAACTCACAATTATGGAGCAACGCTTTGGTTAAACATATGAAACCATGGCTTCTGTAGGACAAAAATGCTTCAATATTAGTAATTTAAAAGAATTCAGCCTCATGTGCAGTATTAGATACTCTACATACTTAGAATCAGTTATCATAACACGCCTCAGACAAAGGTGCTATTATCATCTCTCTTTTAATAGCTGCTGAAATGTATTATCTAAGATGTCACCTCTAATTTGTAATTGAAGGTGTTACCCTAATGATGATATTTCAGATTAACTGTGGATAGATTAGTAATTAAAATATAATAAAATCATAAAACAGAAAAAAATAAAAGTAGATTACTAAATACCTTTGGTGGAAGAAGACTAAATTAAAAACAGAAAAAACCACAAACTTTGGGGTAATTTGTTTCTGGCATCTAACAGGTTTCATTTATGTAGCTGGTGGTCTGGAATAACTACAGGATTTTATCTCTCCAAAAGAAAAGAGAGGCAGGAATTTTAAAATAAAATGTAAGTCTTTCTAAGCAAAGAAGAGAAAACTTTTCACTCCAGAGAGCTCTCAGATGCAGATATTCCACTATAGTAACATTCAAAATTTAAATTTCTTACTTTTTCTTCTTTTTTCAAGAAAGGTCTATTATTCCTTTCAATAAAAATAAATATAATCTAAGCATTTCTTGACATTTCTAATTTAATGAAGGGTCACTGAAATAAAATGCTATGTTTCTTGTCATTTTTCTCAAAAGGCTTTGAAATAAACTTGTTCAGTGATGACAGCATAATAATGAAAAGTGTCTAATGAAAACAGCATTCTGACAAGTTTTCAAATACTTATGTGGAAATAAGAAAAACAACTCATGCCATGAGAGGGATTAATGGACAAAACTTAGAAATAAAGAAAATAACCATGAAGCAGCACAGAGTAAGGATATTTGTGCTGAAAGTGGCATGGGAGTAATTAGCAGAGACTTGCAGCCATATACTCAAAGCCAAAGCACAGGGACATGAGTAAGTCAGGTAAGTTCTTTCCCCCCAGTTGCTCTCAGAGACACTCGGCAAATGAGAGTTATGTGTTCTGAGATTAATATTCTGGGAAGAGGAAATACATTTCTTCATGTATACTAAGAGATATAGAAATAAATTTTAATTTGAAGAATTTTTTTTGAGAATGGAACTAGAGAAAATATTTTCTAGATTAGAGCACATAAAGATTTCTAGAATATTTTAAAGAAATAATAACAATGAATATTTTAAATAATTATGCTAATTATATTTACTGAACATGTATTACCACAAATAAGCTGTGCTTTAGTTATTCCTCAGTAATCTCACTTAGGATTCATTCTCAACTGATAAGATTCATATTAATAATCCTTTTAATTTAAAGGAAGAAATTTAATGGATTACACCCAATATTAAAAAATCATTAAATTACAAAGTTCAAATCTGAACCCTCTTCTATCTCCAATATTCATGATTTTCAACACTAAATATATTTCCTTTGAATAGAAATTATTAATATTTAAAAGAAGTAAACACTATACAACAAACCCCAATATTTTGCTTTACAAACCATCTGACTGATCAATGTATGTTCCTCCTCCCTGTTTTGTAAAACTGTTTCACTACTTCCTTTCAAATCAGAAAGTATTGCCCAAAAGAGAAGATCTGGAAATGTAAGAATAAAATCAATTAAATGATCTGGTATCAACCTAAGAATAGACAGACCAATCAATTAATCAGAAAGGGCAATGCAAAAACATATTCTATTATATATGTAGAAGGAATTATACAATATGTAAATAGTTAATATAAATAAAGGAGAAATAATAAACCAAGGAATAAATGTTAAGATTAGACAATAATTGGTGCGAGGACAGCTGAGGTATTTATTTGAGAATCAGTTTTGATCATCACGTTCCACAACTGAAGGAGTAATTTTTGATAGATTAATAATTAAATATAATGAATCAAATCACAAAACAAAAAAATAAAAGTAGGTTACTAAATACCTTTGGTGTGTAAGAAGACTAAACTTAGAAAAAAAAACATAAACTAAAACAAAAAATAATTTCAAAAACGGAAACATCTGTATGTCCATAAATAGCAAAAAGAAAGCAAAATATTTTCATATAGATATATATTCTTTAAATACTTGTGTAGATTTGCAGCTCCTCCAACTTCTTAAAATTACTACCTTTCTCTAGGAGGCTTAACTATCTTCATTAATTTAAAGATTGGGGCCAGGCGCGGTGGCTCATGTCTATAATCCCAGCGCTTTGGGAGGCCAAGGCGGGTGGATCACGAGGTCAAGAGATTGAGACCATCCTGGTCAACATGGTGAAACCCTGTCTCTACTAAAAATTCAAAAATTAGCTGGGCGTGGTGGCGCGTGCCTGTAGTCCCAGCTACTCTGGAGGCTGAGGCCGGAGAATTGCTTGAACCCAGGAAGTGGAGGTTGCGCCTTTGCACTCCAGCCCGGGTAACAAGAGCTAAACTCCGTCTCAAAAAAAAAAAACAAGATAATATCATCTTCTTAATGTGCTATCATTCTAAAATTTAGTTAAGAAAATGAAAGCAGAGCAATATATAGTGTTTTTATGATGAATTAATTTTTTATGGAATAATATTTTAGGATCAGCTAATACACTGATATTTGTGTTCACTTTACTCCAAAAATAAGATCCATGAATCCAGTATCAATAGTTTGTGCAGAGCTTCTGAATACTTTTCACAATATTAATGTCTCTAGATTCTTAATTTACTCTACTATTTGGGTATCCATGTTTTTAGGGTTTTTTCTAAAACAGAACTCAATTTTGATAGATTTTCAGTCTCATTACTTGATAGTTTCAGAGCCATAGGCATAGAGGTCCAGAGAAAAGAATTTTTTTCCTACAAATGCAAAACCACCATCAGCTTCATCATTACCTTTCATATGGTAAAAGTGTTCTTTCGATATTTTAAGAGAAAAACATTAATATATTAATTAACCTTCTTTCCCCTAGAGTCATGTTATTGCCAATATTCTTTTTAAAATGATTTTCATTATACTATATGCATTTCTATTTTGCGGTGTTATAGAATTACGTGTTTTTTTTGTTTTGTTTTTGTTTTTTTGTTTTTTGTTTTTTTTTTTGCCAATCAACAGATCTTTCTCTTTCTTAGTTTATATAGCTTTCGACTATTTTTTTTTTTTTTTTTGGAAATCAATGATGATTTCTAAGTCTCAGAGTTCTTGATGTTGTGATAATACTGAGTTTATCAAAGCACATCCAAATGAAGATAAGTGTCAATGAATCATGTTTTTGAGAAGCACATAAATTTGGTCCTATAGTTTAAATGAAATAAAAGAATTTTATTTTTAACATTTATTACATATCAATCTTGGGTGATGGATCTTACATTACGGTGTAAATTAAAGACTAAGGAACCATTAACAAATCATTAGAGGGATTATTAGGAATATTTTAATTTTGTTATTTATGAATGGAAATGCCGATCTATAAAAATGCATTTATTTCATGTTTAGAAATTTTTGATACTTTGATTTATTTCTTTGCTGCCTTGTTTGCCCTGATTTCAGCAACATAACATAACTTGAGAAATTTTCTACTGATAAAAGAATCTCATCTTTGTAAACTTATAATTTGTCCACACATCATTATGATGACATGCCTAAATTCCACAGATAAAGGAAGTACTGCAGGGGAGAGAGAAAATTAGGTGATTAAGATGTGCATCTGCTATAGGGAAAGTGTTTCTTTGGATTTGATTTTCAGATTTTAATTCAAATAAATATACAGGACACACACACACAAGTGCTCAATAACTTTTGAACAATAGATGGATAAGTAGAATGTCTCAACATATTTTACAATTTATTAATCAACACATAAATTATGGTCATATTTACTTATCTTACAAATAAAAATTAAAAGAGAGAAAACTGCAGCAAAGAATATGGAAATAAAATAAGGATTCTGTGGAAAGAGTCCACAAAATAACCCATATCAAAACTGTTGTCATATTACCTTTGAGGAAGGCCTTAAAGATTTTCCTTTAATGTTAATATATTTGTTTAAAGTATGAACTAAAGCATTACAAAACACTTATTAATAAGTTTTAGTCACAATGGAAGCCTTTGTTACACTTAAGAGCAATTAAGAAAAATTCCCTTAATCTTCTTATAAGAAAGTGATATCTAGAAAGTAAAAAATAGAAAATGTTTGTTATAATATGTGAACATAATCTATTATTAAGGACACAGTACAAAAGATCAATGGTTAGCCATTGACTGGTAGTTGGTGATAAATAGGTGCTTAGTTACTGCTCTGATGAATTTAATTTCTTAGAAAAGGACAATGTCATATCAGTGTGATGCAACAAATACTGAGTTTCTATATGCTGATTTGTTAATCAATCAATAGAAGTGCTTCAGCATAATACAGTGACTATCTAAAGTAAATTATAGTATAATATTATTGACTCATATCTACTCTTTATTAGTTCTGTCCTTAAGTATATTTATTCCTAAAGGTCTACAGATTATTGAATTCAATTAGTAAATATCTATACCAAATCTGTTGGCATAGAAAATCATTCCGAGCCTCTACTTTACACTTATAATTTTTTAAATCAATTTAGTAAATGTTTTTGTGCATGGCCTCTGTTTCAGAACTGAGGATGATTATGAACATTCAGTATTTTTACTCAGTGCTTACAAAAATAATGAGTGGAGCATTTTACATGCCTTATCACAATTAATCCTCACAAAAACCTCATGAGATACATTATATTATTGACACCATTTTATATCTCAAGAAATTGACATTTGAATAAGTTATGTAATTTTCCCAAGTCATATTTATATTTTAAGTTCTGGGATACATGTGCAGAACATTGTTACATAGGTATTCACATGCCATGGTGGCTTGTTGCATCCATCGCCCTGTCATCTATATTAGGTTTTTCTCCTAATGCTATCTCTCCTCTACCCTTCCACCCCTCGACAGGCCTCAGCGTGTGATGTTCCCCTCCCTGTAAAAGTTCAATCCTATTTTGTTTAAACTCAGTGTGAGCAAACTTAACCACATTTTGACCATTAGGATTTTAGGAGGTATTATTTCTTACTAGAGTCTTTTCATTTATATATAAATAGTTTGAAATTTTAGGGAGGCCATAGGATTCTTCTTAGAGTTATGGATTGACTTTAAATTCTGATTGCTTCAAAATATGTTACAAGTCTTATTACACAAGGGGAAAAGTATAAGTTATGATTCTCTAGCATATATCAACCACATTTCACAACTTCCTCTAAGATTTAGAAATAGATTTGTGGAAAGCTATCTTTCTAAAAAATGTCACATTAATGACTTAGGCATCTTCATGTAATGAGTTATTATAAGTCTTTCACGGTCTTTTTAAGTTAGTACAGTGAAGAATTCAGTAAATTTTCAAGATAATTTGGTGGCTGGAGAAAGGAAAATTTTACTATGAGCAAACAGCCATGCTTGCACATGTGTGTTCTTGTGAACACAATGGTTACTGTTGTCTGGCTAAATAAAGGTTATTTTTATGTGCTGGCCTAAGTAGAATAATTTAATCCTTATCAACATAACTCAGTATCTCCACAAGGGAACAAGCCTGTATGGAACCTTTTGTTTCTTTAGATACACCTCAATTTAGAGGACTGAAGAGACAGCAAGGAGATTTTGAAGTCTATACGTATATTTAAATGCCTTATCTCCTGATATAGTTTGGATATGTGTCACTGCCTAAATCTCATGTTGAATTGTCACCCCCAGTGTTGGAAGTGGGGCCTGATGGGAGCTGACTGGATTACATGGGTAGATTTCTCATGAATGCTTCAGCATTATCCCCTTGGTGCTGTCCTTGCAATAGGGAGTGAACTCTCATATGAGAGATCCGGTTGTTTAAAAGTTTGGCACCTCCCCCTCCACACTCTCCCTTCTATCTTTGCCATGTGATGTTGAACTTCCTGCTTTGCCTTCTGCCACGAGTAAAAGCTTGCTGAGGGCTCCCCAGAAGCTGAGCAGATGCCACCTCTATACTTGCACAGCCTGCAGAGCCGTGAGTCAATTAAACCTATTTTCTTTATAAATTACACAGTCTCAGATGTTTCTTAATAGCAGAGCAAGAATGGGCTTATGACATTTCTTAACACTCTTTCATACCGTGGCCCTATGCAAATAGCAAACATTAGTTCTAAACACTAAATTTTACAGATGAACCACTATATGTAGAATTAACTGTCTTTGGTTCAAATCCTGGAATTTGTAAATTCCAATTTTTTACACTTAATTAAAAAAAATAGTATCCTTTTTGTCTACATACTAAGGTCATTGTGAGAAGTGATAATATATATATGTATATCTACACATATATATAATTACATATTATATACATTTAATGTACATAAGTGTAAGGTATTATTATTGAATTATTAATTAGCAAATATGATTAATATTTCTCATTAGAGGAATGCTCCCTCTCTGAAAAAAAAGACTCATTAAACTTTTATTTCAAGGTTTTAATTTTTCTATATTAGACCTAGTATTTATTTATTCATATATGACTTACAGTTCATTTTATTTCTGCAAAAGCTTAAGGTAGCTTACAATGCTAAAGGTATATAAAACAGAACAGGAAATAATATGTAAATAAAATTCTACTATAAATAAAATGGAGGTCCATGCAGTCTTATTCAGTTAACCTAGATAAATTCATTTCTGTAGTCAAGCAATAAATTTAGGCAGGAGCTTCCTGGAAGTCAAAGAAAAATGTTAAACCCAATAGTTAATATAGTTTCATTATTTAAAAGGAAATGAAACAAAAGTTATACATAGTAGGTGCTCAATAAACTGTATTAAAACTGATAAAATGTGTTATATAAAATATTTTGATGTTAATTTTTATATTGCTCCTTTATAAATCTAATGAAAAAATAAATTATAACCCAATGTAGATAGATCTATGAGAATTTATCATATATTTTAGTTTTTAAAATTTTATTACCATTAACCCACTTTAGATAACTTATGAAAAAGATTAATGCATCTTTCCCTCAGATGTGTTGCATCTCATTTTGGCAAATGTTGGAAGATAATCTGGTTTAGTGTGTGATTTGGTTTTCTAGTGCTTGACTGATGTGTGATATTTACAAGGTGGGTTCTTAAACTACTCATCAACTTTGACTATAAAACACAAATATCAGATATACCAGGGTTGATTTGAAAATTAGGAATCTGACATGAAATCTGTCTATATACAGGATAACACAGCACTGAGGTAGGTTGGAAGGAAGTCAGATGATTGTGAGAAGATTGCTTCAGTGTCTATACATCAGCACTTAATGGGATTCTCCTTGTTATCCTATCAGCTGTAACTTTATTTTTTTACTGAGAAAACTGTGCTTACGGGTTGACTATGATTGTTTCATGGTTATAAGACTGGTCATCTTTCCTGTAAAGCTATTGGTATTTTAACCGTTATATTTTGCTGTGGAATGAAAAACTTTGCTTTTTATCCATGGAATGCTAAACCTCAGAAGAAAATGACATGGAATTTTGATTTGAAAATAGATCACCAGGGAGCACTATTATCCATTTATGTATAAAGCTGGTGCTGCAGGAAAAAAAATAAAATCAAGGGGGAAAAAATGCCACTGGAAACACAGAATAGAACACATAATTAAAAAGACCTATATTCCAGCTTTACTAATTAAAATGTAATCATTGTTGCTACTCATAATTCTGTGAGTTTTAAATTTAAATTGTTCCAAACACATATCTACCCTAACCTACATTTTACTGGAGATGTTATTGCCTGCTTTAGCATGTGATATGGTTTGGCTGTGTCCCCACCCAAAATCTCATATTGTATTATCCCCATGTGTCAAGGGAAAGACCAGGTGAAGGTAATTGAATCATGGGAGTGGGTTCCCCCATGCTTTTCTTGTGATAGTGAGTCAGTTCTCACAAGATCTGATGGTTTTGTAAGTGTTTGGTAGTTCCTCCTGCGTTCACTTCTTCCTGCCACCTTGTGAAGAAGGTGCCGTGCTTCCCCTTTGCCTTATACCATGATTGTAAGTGTCCTGAGGCCTCCCCATCCATGCTGAACTGTGAGTCAATTAAACGTCTTTCTTTTATAAATTGCCCAGTCTCAGATATTTCTTCTAGAAGAATGAGAATGGATTACTACAGCATAATACTCTTATGCTTCTTCCTAATGCTTGAACTGCATTCCATCTATAGCAGGTTGTGACCATACTTTTTTTCTCACTCCTTAAAGAAAATATTAATACTTGCTTATTGCCAATCACCTAATATCATTCCTGTAATTATACAGCTTTTTTTGTGCCTCACTATGGTTTTCTTTTCAATTCTATAATTTCCTCAAACTCTTTGCTCCTTTTCCAACATTCTGACATTTTGCCTGTTCTGATTCCAACCTCAAGCTCGTCACATTGTGCTCATGTATTTGATGCCAAATTACAACAGGTATTTTATTGGTAAAACTGTGCGTAATAACACAATTATTTCTTGCTCATTCATATAAGTGCTCTGTTAACCCACTTAAACATTATACTTTTGAGCAACAACCATTCGTTCCTGATTTCTATTTCCTAAAAATGGCCAGTTATATTATCAATCCTTGACTAAGAGAATAGCTTTCTGAAAATATCTATAGCAGAAGATATGCATTTACCATATTATAAGGATGACCTCTTTGTCTCTAAGGTCTTTATCATGCCAGAATAGAATCTGAGGGAATGATAGTGTGGAGTTAAATTTTCTATGTCTCTCCTTTTGTAAGTCTACATAGAAAATAAAAACATTCATATACATCATCTTGCTTTTGGAACAAAGATATTTAGATTTGAAACTGTAATAGATTGCTATTACAGTGTACAACAACTGTTTATTTTTATATAATCATCTGGTATCTGAAAGGATATTTATTTCTCAGAAGTGTCAAAACACTTTTATGCTCAAATAAGTTTAGTTACTTCTGGGTTAAAGAAAGTTAAACTAGTAAGCATAGGTTACTTCAGAGCCTTTAATATGCTAATGGGTTTTTCAAACTACCGAAGAGTTTTCCATAGACCTCATACTGGTATTTCCTAAATGTATTTCACATCAGAAATTTATGACCTTGAATGTCCCTAGTGCATGCAATGGAAAATGCTATTTCAGACACTTGCTAAGAAAACAAGAGTAATTACTCTTTTTCTCTCTTTTAAGTGAATGGTCTTTGTATGTAAAGATCATGTAACGTACCTATTGATCTAAAAAACTGAAGACACAATGTAAAGTATGTCAGATTTCATTATTTTTTCTAAATTAAGTTAATTGGTTCAAGCTACCCATTCAATGAAGTTAGCAAGAAACTCAGTATTTGTCACTTCTTATGGCTACCTTTGCCTCCTGTGTGTGAATCTGGACAGAACACTGGTCAGTGGTTTTCTACTGAGGTGTTATTTGTTCATTTAAAGTGGTGGCTCCTTTGCAAACATTCCCTTTTTGTATCAACTCTGCCTACATGAATCTTTGCTGGATTCCCAGGGTTAAAGTCACCAAAAGCCACAAACCTTCTCTGCCAAGGCCCTGTTTCTGGTACAGTTATGTGGATCGCTGCTATGTTTAAACAAACCTGGTGTCATGATTCCATTCTAAGGGCATCAAATTGTCTTTCTCAATTTTGTTTTAGCTCCCCCACAACTTTTTCTCTAAATATCAACTTTAGTACGTTCCCTTCACACAATTGAGCTTAAGTGTCTAAAATACAGAAACAAAGCCCTTCAAATACTATCTTGAGCTCTGGCCTACACCTAATTGTTCAACCCTAAAACATGAAAAATTAAACTCTGAAGAAGGAAGGTAACTCAAAACTCCTTCCAATGAGGTAAAAAACAGAAAATCATATCGTAGAATTTCTAAGAGACTAATTAATTAACTAATTAATAACTTACAATCTTATTGATAAATCCATCTTATTGATAAAGCCATCTATCTTGCAGTTCAATAGAATGGAATTTGGTATATAGATACCATCATATCAAGGGCTCAGAAGCTTCCCCAGTTCCCTGGAGAAGAAAATGTTCTATTAGTTTGATTAATTTGCTGCACTCATCGGTTAAGTATAAAATTATACTTAGCTTACATTGAAAAGAAAACCTTTATATCAGAAGTCAAACATATATTTTTCATGTTTTTCTTAATATGCAGCATGACCTATCCTCAGATGTTGACATGTTGACATTTTTTTAGGAAAAACAAAGCCATTAAAATATGACTGTGTAGCATTCCCCTTTCAGGTTGGTAAAACAAAAACTTAGAAAATCAATTCATATAAGACAATTTTCTCATATACCATGGAATGTTATGTAGCCATAAAAAGGATGGAGTTCATGTCCTTTGCAGGGACATGGATGAAGCTGGAAACCATCATTCTCAGCAAACTGACAGAGAACAGAAAACCAAACATCGCATGTTCTCACTCATAAGTGGGTGTTGAATAATGAGAACACATGGACACAGGGAGGGGAATATCATACACTGGGGCCTGTTGGGATGTGGGGGGCTAGGGCAGGAATAGCAGGAGGTTGTGGGGCTTGGGGAGGGATAGCATGGTGGGGGGCTAGGGGAGGGATAGCATTAGGGAAAATACCTAATGTAGATGATGGGGTGATGGATGCAGCAAACCACCATGGCACATGTATACCTATGTAACAAACTTGCACATTCTACACATGTACCCCAGAACTTAAAGTATGATGAAAACAGAACTCTTATTTAGTTATTTATTTATTTTTAAAGTACAAGAAAAGCCTTCCATATAAAAGCTGTTCCCATTCACATTTTCTACTGTTAACATGAATAAATATTACATTATTCAGTGCATCAATTCATAATTGATATGAATTAAGAAGTCTTAATTCTTTTTTTAAAAAAAATAGTACATAGTTGTACTAGAGAAACTTTCCTGGTCATTTTGACTCTTCCTTCTATTTAATTCTTGGTCAAATAATTGAACCATCATTGAATAACAAAAAATGAGAATATAATTTAAAAGCAGTGGATGGTGTGGGGCTCACACCCTATGGCAGTATTATTTTGCCAGATATACAGTAAAAAGTAACATAGTAAACAGTGCCACAATCCTTCTACTATAAAGACACATGCACATGCATGTTTATTGTGGCCCTGTTTACAATAGCAAAGACTTGGAACCAACCCAAATGCCCATCAATGATAGACTGGATAAAGAAAATGTGGCACACATATACACCATGGAATACTATGCAGCCATAAACAAGAGTGAGTTGTGTCCTTTGCAGGGACATGGATGAAGCTGGAAACCATCATCCTCAGCAAACTAACACAAAACAGAAAACCAAACACCACATGTTCTCACTCATAAGTGGGTGTTGAACAATGAGAACACATGGACACAGGAAAGGGAACATCACACATGGGGGCCTGTCGGCATGTAGGGGGGCTAGGGGAGTAACAGCAGCTGGTTGGGGATTGGGGAGGGATAACTTTAGGAGAAATAGCTAATGTAGATGTCTGGTGGATGGATGCAGCAAACCAGCATGGCATGTGTATACCTATATAACAATCCTGCACAATCTGCACATGTACCCCAGAACTTAAAATATAATTGGTAAAAAGTAACATAGTATATTGACTGAATTTTAAGCTTAGGCAAAAATAGAGTACCAGGAATAATGTCATTTTACAAA
This sequence comes from Cheracebus regulus, assembly GCA_963574635.1. Classification (NCBI taxonomy): domain Eukaryota; kingdom Metazoa; phylum Chordata; class Mammalia; order Primates; family Pitheciidae; genus Cheracebus; species Cheracebus regulus. Next base: position 44,536 of record CAUYQU010103160.1, read on the forward strand.
ACACACATACATTTTCATATGAACTATGGATCAGAGAATTTTGATGGGTAATTAATATAAGTCTATAATTGTTTATAAGAGAAGTCTATATATCAATGTCTTTGCTAATTTGGTTTTTATAAGAAGGTAAAAAAGGCAGAGTGGAGAACAGCTTCCTTCAACTTGGGCCACTTACAGCAGAACTGTCATGCTGTATGCACCTCTGCCCCATAGTCCTTGTCATTGTGATGCACTCCTGACTTTCAGTGGGCTGAGAGTTTTCTCATGCAGCTACTGCCAGTGTACCTGAAAACACCACAGGTTGGAAGTGCAAGAGAGATCATGACCACTTGGGAAAAAGCGTAAAACAACCCTGGATCCTTTATGTCCCAGAGAAGATGATTCTGATGGGAACCTTTTCTAAGGATTCTCAGTCTCCCAGTGGGATTAAGCTACAGATACCTGTACTGGTAATTGACTTGATAATGTGTTTTTAGTTGCCTTTCCTTTTCTATCTACATCTCCACTTCCTGCCAAGTAAAGAACTTGGCCTGGGATCTTTGTCTTACAGCCAGCTTCCAGGAGAGCCAAATGAAGACTGCACTCTGAATAAACACCCACCGTGAGAGTCAGTGGAGACATTCTCTGTCTTGTATCTGCTTTTCAGGCACTCAAGCAGAAAATAAAGGATATCAGGAAAGTCCCTCCCTCCACCCTCCCCCAAAATCTACCACTCTAAGCTTCCCAATTAAAAAAAAAAATTTTTTTAATGTAGAAAGGAAGAATAAGTGAAATGATCTGATTTTTCACCTTTTGTTTTTCCTGCCTCTTTTATAGCTTTGTTCTCTGACATCTTAACATGTATTTTCTATCTACAGCCATTTCATTGTGTCTCAGTAAATTAACATGCCTTTGTCTCTTCCTTCTCAACTGTCTGTTCTTGCTTTCTTAAAGGCTATGCTGAAAAAGGTCCATACTTTGTCCCAGGTGTTTGCAAATGCTTATTGTGTATGGATCCACCTCTCCAAGGAATAAATAAAATCATTAAACAATTTCAATGTTATCACAGATGTGCTAAATAAGAAATCAAGCAGAAGGACCATTGACTTCTCAACTCAGTTGCTAAAATGCTCATTTTCTTTTGTAAAAACTGTATGTGGCATTGCTACCTGGTAAAGTTTCCAATGTAGGTATACGTTTGATATTTCAGGATCCTCTGAATAAATTAAGATGTGAGTTTTCAATTCAAAGAGAGTAAATGGTCACAGAGTATATTCTGAAAAGGCTTGTCTCGTGTAGTGAATCACTGCTTCATTATGTTTTAGCATGGCAAAGAGCAACGGCTCTCCATTAGGTTTGAAAAACCATTGACTAGTTATACTATGAAAATTCAAGTTGTTCATGAGGTAGATAGTCAGGTTCGCCTCACAGTAAGGTAAATTTAGTTACCTTTTGAGAGTTAAGCTCTTTGATCAGTCCTTTATGAAAGAATCAAATCTACAATAAAACATTCCCGTCTTAAGTTCTATTCTTAAGTAAACTATAATAAAAAACACTTTCTTTGGATTTTTTTCAACTGAATATATTTCTATGTTAGTATTTAGAATACTTTACTACTCATTTGATAGGATTTTTTCTAGAAATGTTTGCAGGATCAATTGAGATTTTACACTCTACCATGTAGATTAAGTTTTATAACATGTAATCTCTAAACCACTTATATTCTAATTATTATGTAATAGAGTGAGAGACAGAATAATTAAGTGGGTTTTTGTCTGTCTGTCTAGATTGGACCCTTAGGGCCACTTTAGAAAAAAATATTGCTTTCCATATTCACTATTGTATCCTCAGTGTCATGGGTAGAAGGGTCAGTACACAAAGGCACAGAGTTTCTGCTAATTATACTTTATTTTGTGCTCATTCTACATTCGCATATAGGTACCTTGCTTTCCTGTAAGTCAGCAGACATGGGAGTGAGTGGATACTCTAAGTAGGTTGACGTTTAAAGATGATGAGCATTAAACAAAGGAGGAGGTGACTAGTTGCTGCCAACGGGGCTGGTAGATAGAGTAGAACAGAACTCCTCACAGTACTGATGGAAAACAGGTTCACTCCTGCGTCTTACTACGGAGATGTGGTGAAGAGTACCATTTTAGCTTTATCTTGTTTCTGAGCTGAGGCCAAGGTGTACCCTATTTCCACACTGCAGGGTTAGAATTTCTAGCTTGCTTGATCCATATCTTTTTCCAAAAAGAAAATCCCCCATTACTTGAGATAATCTGAGTGAATGTATCTTTCCTGCAATCATAGAGCTTAAAAGACTCACTACCTGCCAATTACTCACTAGTTGCCAATTATAAGGTTCCAGGTATTATTCTAGGATCTTCAAGCTGTATTGAGTGTATTAACTGTTTTTTTTCTTGAGGCAGAGTCTCACTCTGTCACCCAGGCTGTAGCACAGTGGTGCGATCTCAGCTCACTGCAACCTCCGCCTCCGGGATTCAAATGATTCTTGTGCCTCAGTCTTTCAAGTAGCTGTGATTACAGGCACCTGCCACCATACTTGGCTATTTTTGGTATTGTTAGTAGAGACAGGGTTTCAACATGTTGGCCAGGCTGGTCTCAAACTCCTGACTCAAGTGGTCCACCTGCGTTGGCCTCCCAAAGTGTTGGGATTACAGGCATGAGCCACCACACCCCACCAATACATTAGCTTTTAATTAATCTTCACAAGTGCGTTGCCAGATGAGAAGTACTTTATATGACCTGCCTTTTTCTATAACTAACAAATAGTGGAACCAGCATTCAAAGATACCCCTACATCACTCCAAAGTCAAGCTATACTTGCCAGTTACAGCCAATTACTACAAGTGTTTTAAAGTTTTTCTTTTCCATTTATTTGCATTCTTTATTCTTTATCCATACAAAGAAAGAAAATATTAAAGTACATTTACTATCTATAAACTGCAACATAAATTAAGGTGCTGATTAATACAGAGAAATGAAATTGGATAGTTTCTAGCATTTTGTATCAGCATATTAGAATTTCTAGAAAGAGATCAGATTTCTCTTTAGTGAAGAAAGTGGTTGCCTCTGAGGTTGTTCAGTGAAATCTATGCTTTCTTCTTCCTGCCAGGCACTGCTCCAAAGTAGAGCAACATTCCTTTGACACTTCCACATTAGAACAAAATCTCTGATGCCAAATGGACTTATATACTCACTTCCATTAATCCTACAATGTCCCTACCTATAGTTAGGGCTTTTATTTTATTTTATTTTATTTTGGTTTGAAGTGTGTACTAGTTCTAATACAGTAAATTTAATACAATTTTTATTAGATCAAAATTCAACACAATGTTTCATATGATTTAAGGCAGGTTCTCTGAATTTTTTGTTTTCGATGGAAGTAAGTCTTCATTGAGAAAAATGCCTTTTATCCTTTTTGTCATGTACTCAATGTTTGTTTATATATTTGTGTTGACTTCCAGAGATGCCTTTTGCTTGTGAGTTGAGGAAACCATATTCAAAACATTCATGATTGACTCTGCTGAATTATATTTCCCTTGTGAGAGAAATGAAGGATGGCAACAAAGATGTTCAAAAGTAGGATTTTTAAAAATCTCTTTATTAATAGGAACTGAAACCAAGCTAATTAAAATTTTGACTGTGCTTTTCTCATTTTTATTTCTAAATTGAGTTTTTTTTCCTAAGAAAAAAACAAAAATCTTTATATGCTTTAAAATAAACTGGAGAAGCAAGTTTACTACCAAAAGATGAATACATTATGTAGTAGTAGCAGTTTTGGCAACTGAAGTTTCCATAGCTGGGATGGCATAAAAAAAGTATAACGTAACAGCATATTCTCTGTCAGTGCACAGAACTCATCGATACATTTTTATTGGATTACCACGTAACCTTGTTTAACCTTGGCTACATCACTGCTTCTCAAGGTCTCTTTAAAAGGTGATGTTTGGATTAGGCTGTCCTTATTCAAATAACTACTTGGAGCAGAGAGATTACAAAGAAAGCCTTTGGGAGCCAGGTCATGGGGTGTCCTTGCGGGATCTGCCCTTCACAGTAGTTACCTATTTTAAGAGTTAGACCTTTGAGGAAACTCTGTTTAAAGAAAAAATTTCATGGCTTAAAAAGAAACAAAGTTTGTATACCACTGAGACAGAATGTTATTTTTTTCTGACATTCCAGTTATTTATAATGATTTTTCTGCTTTCATATCCTGACTTTTTATTTAGAAGGGGAAAAGGTGACCCAATGACTATTCATTGAATATTTTTAAGCAGTTCTTCCATTAGCCAAGGTTCCAATTTGCTAGGCTTTTTGTTTTTCTCTTAGACAATCTACCAAGGGGAGGTATGCTGAGAGATATATAGTTTTATATGAATATTAATCTATAAAATCATGTGAAATGGTTCACTGATCTAATAGATAGCTTTATTGTACTGATGCATATGTGATTCAAAAGATAATTATATAAGATTAAATTCCTTTTCTCAGCCAATCAGCAGAGAGATCCTGTTCATTTTTACAACCTATAATAAACATTATGAATGAGAAATTGTGCTATTAATCTCAAGTACAATGAAAGAAATAAAATATTATGAATAAAATTTTTCCTCAGGCTTACAGGGTAAAAAAATGTGGTCTCTATTTACAAGAATCATTAAAAAGCTGTATTCATTATTTATAGACTAGAGCAATAGGAAAACGATAAAACAATAAGGAAATTGCATAAAGAGATGAAATGTGAATCACATATATCTAAGAGAGGAATTAATGTTGGTAATATTTCTATAAGGAAAGAAATTCTATAGTACTCACTCCGAATAGATTTGGATTTTTGGCAAGATTACTATTCTACTCTGTAGAAAGAATATATATATATATATATATATATATATATATATATATGCTGAAAACAAAATATCATCCAATATTTACATAGTATTTACAATCTGCTAAAGCTGTGTTCTAAGCTGTTGTCATATATTCATTCATTTAACTTTTCCTACAACACTACAGGATTATTAGTGTTTTCATCTTTATGTAACATGTGAGAAAACTGAGGTCCAGTGAGATTAAGAAACTTGCTCAAGTTCCACAGCTAGAAAGTTATGCTATTGAGAGTTTCATTTAGCCAACTAGTGAAAGTGTTTACTACTAAACAAGGTGTTTAGGCCACTAACAAAGTTTTTACTACTAAACAAAGATTTAAACTGTTATCTTCAAACTCTATTTCTTCTCACTGCAACACACTTATCCCCAAATATCTCCTGGATATTTCCAGCTATAATGCTACAGCACTTTGAATTCTCTTTTCAATATGAATCCTGCAGAATTTCTACTCTTTTCTCCCAGCCATGCACCAAAGTAGAGGATGGCGCTGGAAACAACTCCTTTCAGGTGCAAAAAGGGAGTGCATGATTTGTAGGAAATGGAAATTCATAGTTATAATGATAACAAAATCAAATACAGTGGAGTTGTTTTTAACTGTTACCATGGGTAGGCAATTTGAAACTACGTCCATGTTAAAATATTCCTCTCCTTTGAGATCCAGTGCTCCCACAGCCAACCTCTCCTTCACTTGCAACAATTCTTGCCTCCGATTTATTTATCTGAGCCTTCTATACTGCTGATTTCATCAACAGCCATGCATAACATGCAGCTGAAAATGTAAGTTACCAAGGATGCCTGCCTTCTCCCTCTCTCTATCATCCCTAAACCATCAATCAAAACCTTTTGTCAGTTTGTCCTTTTTGATATTTCTAGCACCTGTTCTCTGCACTCTTCTCATTGCTTTTATTAACACTTTATTTCAGTACTCACCAACTGACATACTTTAAAATACACTCAGTGTTCTCTTTATTAAAAAAGAAAAATACTTATTAATTGAATTTTCTAAATTAGGAAACTGCAAGAAAGAGAAGGCAAATCAGTTATAGTACCAATAACTGGAGTCAACTAATGAAAACAATTATACATATCTCCCCCTAAATTTTTTTTTTTTCGAGATGGAGTCTCACTCTGTGGCCCAGGCTGGAGTGCAGTGGTGTGATCTCGATTAACTGCATCTTCCGCATTCCGGGTTCAAGCGATTCCCGTTCTCTTGCTTCAGCCTCCCCAGTAGCTTGGACTATAGGCACACGCCACCAACCCCAGCTAATTTTGTATTTTTAGTAGAGACGGGGTTTTACCATATTGGTCAGGCTGATCTCGAACTCCCAACCTCAGATCATCCACCCACCTCGGCCTCCCAAAGTGCTGGGATTACAGGCATGAGTCACCACACTCAGCCCCTAAAGTTTGTTTCTATTCTCCTGTCTATTCTCTCTGTCTCTTAACCAATCTCTCTATGCCTACCTATACATAAGTATCTCTGAAAAAAATTGGGCTCATTTTTTATACATAGTTGTATTTGCTGCCTTTTTCATTCATTTAGTTTAAATAACTCATAAGGACACTTGAGAGTCAATGGGTATTACTACATTTTTGTTTCAAAAGTAATATTTCTTAAAGTAATGAAGTGTACATGTGGTTATGATTTTTTAAATGAAATACAAAATAAAAATAATAATTCATGATCTTACCATTATTTTGCTGCAACTTAATCAAAATTTTCCTTCACCATTTCTCAGATTACTAATAATGACATAATTATGCTCGCAATTGCATCCCTTTCTCAATGGAATTTACCCTCATCTCTCAACCTACCATCCATACTGCTTCCAGAATGATTTTTTTTTTTAGTTTTTGACACAGTCTTAAGGTTTCACTCTGTCTCCCACACTGAATTGCAGTGATGTGACCCTGCAGCGTCAACCTTCTGTGCACAAGCAATCCTTCCACTTCAGCCTCCAGAGTAGCTGGGTTTACAGGTATGCACCATCATGCCTGGCCAATTTTTGTATTTTTGTAGACATGGGGCCTCTCTATGTTGCCCAGGCTGGTCTTGAACTCCTGGGCTCAAGGGATCCTCCCACCTCAGCCTTCCAAAGTTCTGGGATTACAGACGTAAGCCACCATGCCTAGCCCCAGGATAATACATATATTTTTAATTTTGCAAATGTGATGAATTACCATCTTCTACTCTTGAACTTTACCATACCATAGAAATTATCCCAATACCCCAATACTCAAGCTTCCTCTGAAAGTATTTCCCCTATTTTACATAATTTGCTTCATTCTTCAAACTGGTAGATGTGGAAAGAAGTCGTATATTAGGTAAGACTAGTAATCTCAATAGGGCTAAGGCAGAATCTGGCTGTTATGAGGTTGGGTCACCACAGAATCAGAAAGTGAAACCATCTAGACATTTCCTGTTTCAAGTCGGAATTTGTTCTGAGAAATGGAGTTAGAGCTGAATCCATTTAAAATCTAGTTACATTCTTTGTAGCCAATTTTCATTTCTGCTAGTTTCCAAATCCTAAATGATGTAATAGGTTTCGGAACAAGCAGAAATGATAATTGGCTGCAAAGAATGGAATTGGATTATAAAGAGTGAAATAGTTGAAAAAGACTGAATTTAGGTTAGTAATAAATACTTTAGCAGAGTTTTAGCCAGAAAGAGACTAACTATGTGACATTATTTCTTAAAATACTAGCAAAACAGTGACATGGAGGATTAAATTATTGGGGAAGTGGTAGAAGATTTTAGAGAGAAGACAAATCCATGTGCTACTGTATTTCTCATACTGTGTGATGAGGATAGAGGATAGGTTAGTATGATAACAGGGTAGATAACACACATTCCACCAGTTGTCACCAACGTCAAAGCCTGAGCCATGGCTGTCTGTGCACTGCTAATCCCTAACGTCTCCCTGGCACACAATAGTCATGCAGAAGGTTATTCTTCTATTTGGTTAGAGTGGCTTAGCTACACAGTTTCCACGGGGTTCCAAGCTGAATGCTCAGTCTCATGCATCTGTGTTTTCTAGGATTTCCATTTAAATTTTGTTTATTAATTAGAATCAAGTTGACTGTCCCCTGTGAGGGTGGTCATTTGACACAACATCTGCCACATTAAGAATTGGATTTTTTGTTTTGTTTTGTTTTGTTTTTTGAGACAAAGTTTTGTTCTTGTTGCCCGGGCTGGAGTGCAATGGTGTGAACTCAGCTCACTGCAACCTCCACTTCCCAGGTTCAAGCGATTCTCCTGTCTCAACCTCTGGAGTAGCTGGGATTACAGGCACCTGCCACCATGCCCAATTGACTTTTGTATTTTTAGTAGAGATTGGGTTTCATCATATTGGTCAGGCTGGTCTCGAACTCCTGACCTCAGATGATCCACCAGCCTAGGCCTCCCAAAGTGCTGAGATTACAATTGTGAGCCAACCTGCCCTGCCAAGAATTTATATATAGTAAAATAACTTTACCTGTCAGTTTAAAAAATTCTTGGATGTGATATATTTTCAAGTATTTTTCTCTAGGTACTTTGTAAATGAAGCTTAGATTATCTTTATTTGCCTTTATTTGATGTAGTTTATTGGATGAATTTGCTTTCAAAAGCTACCATTCATCAGTGTTCTGAGTTATATTTTTATCTGTTTGTTCAACTTGTTTCACTGCTGTTGATTTAGTTTAAAGGCATGATGTAATTTTTAAACAGCATTTCTTGCTAACTAAAGTAATTCTCAGTTTTCAAAGTGCCCCTGAAAAGCTCTTTCTTTTTGTCTCCCCACAAAAGATTCTTATCTTTCTACACTTTTATCCCTCAATATAATAATTTAAAAACACCAATAGGATTTTTTTTTCTTCTCATCCAGAATGTAATTGAGTGATCAATCCCTAATACAAGGTGCTTTCACTGCAAAGAGTATTTCTGTTATTTTACATAGGCCTAGTCAATTTGAAGCCAAACTTGGTAAATTATTTCAGATTTGTTAATGAGGAAATTCTGAGATCAAAATAAAAGACACATGAATTATCTAAGTCTTAGTTAAAACAAAACATTGTGTTCTGTGATAAAAATAGTTACTTGCTACAAAACAACAAAATTAGAATTTGGGATGACATGTCATAATCACTGTTGTATTAAAATAAAACTATCAATTTTAACATCTTCTAAGAGTAAAAAACAGCATTTTCATTTGACTCCTGCCACAAAGCTCTGTTTATTTCCTGATCTGCACATGTTCTCTATTTGATGTTGTGCTACAGATAGAGATGGAGGAAGTTTTTTGCAAATCTGACATTGCCATAATCAAAATGATGAATATATTTATTGGCATTTGCTGCATTTCCTAACTGGTGAAAGCTTTGGTTATAAATACTTTTACAGAAAAAAGTGGAAACTCCAAATAAAACCATGAATAAAATTCTGCTGGCCCCAAACTATATTTTTAAAAGGACAATTTGAGCCAAAGTATGTTATTTTCCAGCTACTGATGCTAACGGAAGGAAAATGTTGTTTAAATGCTTAGCAGATGTTTAGTGGTTTTATCATCATCATTACCCACAAGCTATGCTAAATTATGCAAATCTGTTTTGAAATTTAAAGCTTATATATACTTATTGTACTTTATAACTATTTCTTACCATTTGATAATAACCTCATTAGGGTAAGCGCTAGGTGTTTATTTTTTATTAATAAGAATACTTTGGTGTGAAGGTTACTTTATTTCCCTCTTTGCATATCTTCCATAGTTACATTATAATAACAAATAAGAGTGAAAAGTGGGAAGCCTCACAGTGGTATTTGTCCTATATTTCTACCTATTCCAGTTAAGAAGATATTAACTCCATGTTTGTCTCGAGTCAAGATTGTCAGAGCTGTATCCTATGCATTCCAGCCATGTGCCAGATACTTCCTCCGGAGGTTCACTAAGAAAATCAAACTCCTCATTCTCACTCATTCACTAAACTAGACAGAAGGATGACAGCGATTCCTCCCCATGTCCACTCTCACCGGAGCTAGTGACTAGGTCTCAGTGTTCTAGCTCATTCACTCTTCATTAACCTCTTTTTGCTATCTAGAGCTACAGCATCTGCCCCCAAGAAGACCCCTTGCCCTAGTTCTTTTGCTTTCCTCCTTATAAATAACTTCCACAAACTTAGACTCTAGGGATATTAATCACATTATTAGAATGCTTCAGTTCCTTTCTTGTCCAAACATCTTGGCATGAAATATACGGGTCTCTACAGACTTGAAGGTTTCAACTCTTGCCTTGCTATTTCCTAGCTTTGTGACAAGAGCAAAGCACATTCTGTGCACCTCGGGATAATCACAATGGGATATAGCTCAAAGGTGTGTGTGTTTGTGTCTATGTTTTCAGTGAATAAGTTAGTATGTATAAAATGATTACAACAGTGCCTGGCACATCTAGGCATTATATATAGTCCCCACTGTTATTGTTGTTTCATATTGACCAAGTTTCCTCACTGTCATCTTAAAAACTTACCTTCTCCCACCCGTACCCTATGCTCTATACGTCCGTGTATGTATACGTGTGCACATATACTTATATGCATGTGCACACACATACACACACAAATAATATGCTTTAGTCAGATCAAACTAACTGAATATTTAGAGAAATTTCACCATAGTTTCATGTCCCAACCCTTTCATTTGCCATCCCCTCTACTGGGAATTCCATCCTTTTAACATATCTGACCATCGATTTTTCTCTTAAATATTCAAATTTAGCTCAAGCAATTTTCTCCAAATGTATTTGCTCTATTGCCATTTTCCAGCCTCCTTCCATCATTGGGATGTAGGACATGACTATGTTCCTGATGACAGTTTACTGAAATGTACAAAGTATTCTTTCTCTTGCCAGCCTGTGGATATCTGGAGGGCAGTGACTTGTGTTTCACCCATGTTGTATCACCAGAGGTGTCTGCACAGAGTCGCAGCTCAGATGTTTCTTGCTAGAATAAGTGACTTAGTAATTACCACTTCTAGGTTAAGCATTTTTTTAAAAAGGAGTATTTCAAAAGGAAGTAAAAAACCAGAATCTTGAATCCAAGTTCTATCTCCACTTTCTTGACATGCTGTAACAAACATTCTCCTTATCTTTTCTTTCTTTTGTCCTCCTTCCTTACTTCTTTTCATGAACACTTGCTGTGAATTAGTGATGTGCTGGTACCATGCTAGGCACTGAAGATACATAAATTATAGGAACATCATTGTCTTTTCCTTGAATGCAATGAAAATTTAATTTTCAAATCCTTTGTATTGACTTGGGGAAAATAACTGTTCACCTAGCAAAATAGCAAAATATAGTTTATCTTTAATATGATAGTCCTGAATAGATATTACATTTTCTGAATTCTAATGAAATTTGCCATTATAAAATAAATTTATGTTAAAAGTGCTATCATAATTCTAGATTAGAATTTTTAGTCATTCAGTAAACTGCTTATATGTACATTCAATGAACTTTATTTGATATTTTACCCAGGATTTTACCTAGAAAATGTCGGACTGTTTATCTGATTGGTTACAAACATTGGGAAAAGAAATAAGAAGGCTAATCTTCAGATTCCAGGTCTGGAAGTTTATCAATAATTTTAATATCTACTGCATTGGGGTTAAGACAAGGATCTGAAGCAGGGGATACATATATCCTTCTGGTTTCAGTATAAATTGCTGTAGTTATTGAATCACGTGTGAGCATTATTGGGAAGGATAGATACAAAGGGAGGATATTGTGAGGACATGGGAAAGAAAAAAGTTACAAAAGTGACAATATCCTAAAGGTGCTCATGGTCATGGGAAGAGGACCTGCAGGTACCATACAGAAATGGGATGATTCGATTCATGCAGAATCATTTTCACACAAATTGAGAACCAAACTGTTGTATAATGCAAGGGCAGCAGCAGTAATCCACCTAATAAAGACTCTGGAAGTACTTCTCAGCGATGGTAGGCAAAAACATTATCTAATAACAATGTATAATCAAACTTTGGGCATAGGCTTCAGACTGGGTGGGATAAAATAGTTGAAGGGCCGGGAGGAAGGTGATCAGAAAGCAGTGCAACAAAATTTTATATCTTGTTTTCTTTTCAGTTCCGAAGTGTTTCTACTCTAGGTCTGCAAGAAGACATACCTGCTAGGTTTCCAATACTTCCAAATCCCAGGAAAAAATCTTCTCAAATGCTTAAAATTAAGTTTTTTTTAATTTATAAGGTTTTAAAAGTTTCTGTGTAACAGAATTAAATTAGTATTAATCAGATATAATTATATATTCTATATGATATCTTTAATATTTTACTAACCACATTAATTACATAATAACCACACTATTGACTCAAATGTGAAAATATTTTAGTGTATAACACAATTCATTAAGTTCTACTATATGTTTATTAACTCTATGGGACAATCTATAACACCAGGTGCTTTCTATACCAGTAAAATATTAATCTCTTTTTAACAAGAACAAAATAAGCCTGAACAGTTAAGAACATACTGTGGCTGACTTGAACCTGGTCTACACAAATCTAAGCTTGTGTTGTTTCTGCAACTATCATACTGTAAATGATGATATAGGTGGCAAATACAGATGATTTTAAGATAATTTTTCATAAATTGATAATTAGACCAAGCTGGAAAATTTCACTGAAACCTAGTGAAGTTTTTTAGCATGCATTCCCTAATCAAGATTTTCACAAAGGACAAACATCTTATACAAGCATTACCTTATGCCAAAGTCACAAAGAAAATATCAGATTATATGCTTGTCTTGAAAAATTTGTCAACTCTTACAAAATTATAAAATATATAAATGATAATTAAGGCATCATTTGAAGAGGCAAAAGTCAGAACAGTAAGATGTATTGGGATTGGCTCACTGAGAGCAAGCTGTGGGGATTAGGAGACCTGGACCCAGCGTCAGCTCCATCAGTTATTAGGTGTCATCACCTTCAGCAAATCAATTTGCCTCTCTTGGGCTTTTGTTTCTTCATCTGTAAAATTAGGAAGCTGGACTAGATGTTCTCTAAGACTTCTTCTACCTGTTAAATTCTATGAGCCTTAATCTTTAGAGAGTTTTGGTCTTATCATTATAACTTCTATTGTAAAAATAATGTCAGTCTACAAATCTGACACTATCAGCCAGGATTCAAAACTACATTAGCAAATGTCCTCTCAACTGTAACATTATTGGTCATACCATGTTGAAACATTCTTTTGAAAGCTCCTTGAAGTAATTCAAGAGTATTAAAAAAATCACATCATAAATCATGTAAAGTATTGCTTCAGACCCATTTCATTTACCTGAGACTTTTGAAAATTAACACAACCAACCTTAGAAAAAGTTGTGAAGATTGTTCTTTCCAAGCTTCAGCCTTCTCTCTTCTTGGTGCCCTGGAGGTGCCAGCACTATTTGTCTATTTATATCATCTTCCATTTCTATGAAGATGGAAGGATTTATAATAATTAGCCATTTGGGTTTATCTCCTAATTATTTTGTCAGAGAAATGGAAACTTAGTTACAGTGACATCTTACCCAGCCTACACATTTGCATTTTATGCTTCTTTTTGCAAATAGCATTATAAAGATTTTTACCCTGCTAATAGTAAGTTTAAAGGGTAATATACTGGAGGGGAATCATTTTCGAGATGAAGGCATGTGTATTCATTAGCTTACTGATTTGACGGGGCTATGTCACCACCCAAATCTCATCTCAGATTGTCATCTCCATAATCCCCACGGGTGGAGGGAGGGACTTGGTAGGAGGTGACTGGATTATGGGGGCAGTTTTTCTCATGCTGTTCTCATGATACTGAGTGAGTTCTCAGGAGAGCTGATGGTTTTATGAATGGCAATTTCCCCTGGGCTTTTCTCTCTTTCCTGCCACCCTGTGGAGGTCCTTGCTTCTCTTTTGCCTTCTACCATGATTATAAGTTTCCTGAGGCCTCCCCAGCCATGTGGAACTGTGAGTCAATTAAATCTCTTTCCTTTACCAATTACATAGTCTCAGATAGTGTCTTTATACCGTGTGGAAATGGACTAATAACACACACATCTCCAGATTACAAGAAGGGCAGAGGGGGAGCTGCTCTTCAGGAGAGCTCCACGGCCATCAGGGCTCTCTTTTCTCATTGCTTGTGTCTTATACTCTGTGGATATCTGACTCATTCTTCCAAAGCGCTACCGTTTCAGGTGTTAGCCGCTAGCCATGTATGGCTAAATTTAAATTAATTAAAATTAAATGAAAGGTCATTTGTTCAGCTCCTTAGTTTCATTAGCCACATGTAAAGTGTTACACTACCTTCTCTGAAAGTAGAGGACTTGGTTGCAAGCAAGCAGGACTCACATTACAGATTTCTCACCATATATATACACATATATATGTATATATGTATATATATATACACACATATATTTGTGTATATATATATACAAATATATGTGTATATTGTACACAATATATGTGTATACACATATATATACATAATATATATATACACAATATATATATACACTATATATATACACATATATATACACAATATATGTATCTATATAGACATATATATGTGTGAATATATATGTACTTATATATACATATATACACGATATATGTATTTTTTTACTTATATATACACATATATATGTCTATATAGACACATATATATGTGTATATATAAGTAAAAAAAGTATATATAAGTAATATATATATATATATTTGTTTCCCTATTTATTTTAATCTTGATGGCAATGTTTTAAATGTTCTTTGAAAGGATTCTGACTGGGTGGACTGGGTCCTGTGCACAATGTTTGAACTCTCACATGGTTTAGGAAGGCAGGATGAGGGAAGTGGCTGGCCGCTTCCATTCAGATTCCATGGCTAAAAACGGAGGTGGGGGAATAGCACACCTGGGAAGATGTGCCTGTATAATTTGTCTTTGCTCCATACATTGATCTTTTAAAAAAATATTTATTTTATGTTCAGGGGTATATGTGCAGGTTTGTTACAAAGGTAAACCTATATTATAGAGGTTTGTTTAGATTATTTCATCACTCAGGTATTAAACCTAGTACCCATAAGTTTAGAGAGGAACAACATTACACTGATCTTAAGTGTTATCATCGGATATGTTTTGACAAAGGCATATACCCTTATAATCTACATAATGATGTGCTGGTTAAGATAGAAAACTTCAATTACCCTGGAAAGTTCTCTCGTGTTCCCTCTCAGTCAATCTCAATCCCCCACCAAATGATATTTTCCATCATAGATTATTTTTGTCTATATATTTTTTCCACATGGGCACATATTATTTTATAAGACAGTAGAGATTTTAAAAGCATATTTTTTTGTGTGTAGAGAAACTAAGGTTTGATTCCTGACTCTTAGCTTAAATACTTATTTAATTTTCCTGAGCCTCAGGTTTCTTTTAAGTATTAATAAATGTGGACAATAATAAACAACTCATTGGGTACTATGTTTATGACCTTGGTGATGAAATAATCTGTACACCAAACCCCTGTGACATGCAATTTACCTGTATAACAAACCTGCACGTGTACCCTTAATCCTAAAGTAAAAGTTAAAAAAAAAAAGAGCAACTATTTCACAAGATTGTCATAAAGAGTATATGAGACAATGAATATAAAAAAGGATTCATAAGTCAATGTAATGTTTGAAACAGGACATATATTCAGCAAATGTTAGCTTTTATTTTTATATAATCACAGAAGTATAAGGTTCTTATTCTATAACTAACATTTAAACTCTCTCTTATCTGTAACAGTGTAGAAGAGTTTAACTTTTGTATTCTCTGATCCAATGTGAAGAGGAACAATAGGTCGTGTTCCCATACTTTTAAATAAAAGATTAGGGGGCATGGAAGGACAGTTAAAAATGAAACTTCCTAAAAATCAAATTAAAATGTAGCACTGATGACATTCAAGTTTTTTTTGATAAAATGTTTGAGCAATTTCAAAACTGTGGAAGTGTATAACCCGGTTTTATGAGTCTTGGAAGAACTTTACAACAGCTACTCCCGAAGTTTTATTCTACCAGTTTTATGGATGACTCATCACAGACCAGATTTTCAATGAAACAGTTGATGATATAAACCAACCTCCTATAAAACAACTCTAGTACAAATCCCATTTTTACATAATGCAATTTAATAGAACTGTTATTTTATGGAATGACAGTCACTGGGTAGTTTGTGATTTCATGTGTTTTCTCCAGAGTGGGAGGCAGTTTCTTGCTTTGTACTCTGCTTTGTGCAAGAGGAAAACAGATTTTCTAGAGAATCAATAAGCATGGGATTCTGTAAAAGAGGAGAGTGGGTCTGCCAGGTTAGAGCCTGCCTTGATTTTGAGGTTGGTCAGGGATTAGCTCTGTGGGAGAAACAGATGAACCCTGCTAATCTGCAGTGGTTTCTGAAACATTGGCTTCACGGAGTGCAAAGAAAAAGGAGCAGGGTGTGCTGAGGCAGAGTTTTGATGTAACTCTTTAACTGCAGCACCAACAAGGGTTCCATCAAAACATAAAACCACTTAAAAAAAAACCCTCTCTAGTTATTATAAGAAAAGTCTCAGAATATATCTGTTTTTAAAAATATTTTGGAACATGTGAACAATGGATGTTATTCTGGAAGACACTGACACTGACTGTTCTTCACTAGTATCTCCTAACTTGATCACCTCTTCTATCACTGCCTAACTTCCAAGAGGAAGACAGCCCCTGGCTTCTTTTCCTGAGGATGCTCTCCTATCCCAGAAGACTAGTTTGCCAACCTCATGATAGTCTGGAAGAGCCAGGAAATTAAACATCAGGGAACAGTCCACATCAAAAACATCCAATGACCAATGGGCATTGACATATGGAAGCTCAGCTACATTCCCTTCCTGTGGGGCGTCCCTTTCCTGTCTCAGATCCCTGTAACCCCATGGTATTTCTTTCAATTCCCAAATAAACCACTTGTATGAATCTTTATCTAAAAGTCTGCTTCAAGAAGAATTCAAACTGAGACAGGCATTACCCAGCTGGTAAGGTAAAATATTCTTTACCAAAGCGAATGTGATATCGGCTGAAGGCAGAGAACAGGGAATTTGAGACCCACTCTCTCACAAACTCCTCTGGCCTTCCTTGTCTGAATTCAATCAGTTCAACAAATATTTATAAAGTGAGGCCAACATGTAACACATTTCCCCCAGATATTTAACAGGAGTAGAAATGTATAATAAAGTACTTCATTCCATACTGGAAGTTTAACAAATTTTACAAAATTCCTCCCAAAGGCAAGTAAATATATATATATTATTTTATTTTCTCAAGGTGAATTCTCCTTCTTGGAGTGACATTTCTGATCAATTCCTTAAAATGGCAATTTTGTCAGAATCACTTATCTAGTGATGAGTTTCAATTGCGTAATGATTTTTAGCTTATGATGGTTCAGAATTACCTTGAACTAGCCCTGATAACATGGATGGGTTAATTATGTTTTTGAAGGAATTGTAAGACAGTAAGATGTGTATTCAGCTCAATATATCTTTCTTATAAGAAATCATGTTTACTTTTAGTAGATTGATGATTGTACTTTTGTTAAGACAATAACTTTAAGGAAAGGACATCTTTGAATGCAAAAAAAAAAAAATATTTTGTATAAGTAGCTTCCAAGTAATTTGGCCGTTGGATTATTTAAGAGCTATGCATTATTTTTACATCAATTTCCTCTTACTGTCAAAATTTTTAAATGTAGTTCAGGTTTACAAATCAGACGATTCTATGCATTTATTGCTCTCCATGTACGTAATATTTATGTATCTGTGACATGCATCATTTGATTTGATGTCTGCTTAACAGAAATGTGATGAGTTGACATTATCAAACTGAGCAGATATTCTGAAACTTTAAGCCGAGTGTTCTTGGTTATGTACGGAAGGAGTGGCAATGCAGGGGGTCAAGGCCGGTGGGGGGCAGTGCATAAAAGCACCAGATGCTGTCACATAGGGTTAGTCCAATATCATCATTAAAATCCATTTGAGGAGAGCAGATAAGTCAATTATCTTATATGAATATTTAATTATAATATTTCTACTAATTTATTTTTCTGGGGTTATTGTTGCAATGCAATATAGCCTGTTTCTTAAAAGAATAACTCTGAACTTTACAACAATCCAAGGAAATGAAGGCCTTTTAAAAAAATAAATCATTATAGATTGAAGATTATAAAACCTGAGTAATACATTTAATGACTCATTGTAAAATTTAGGATGAACAGAATCTTTTAAATAACAATGTTGATGCCCAGTGTATTTTATTTCACAATTTGAATATTATTCTGAACTGCTAAGTCATATTTGATCTTCATTAATACAATAAATATTTATTGAGTGCATTCAGTGTGCCATGCACCATACTAGTGTCAGGTTGAAAGGCAAACAAGATAACAGGGATTTTCCCTTCTGGAAATAAGAAACCCAGGTGTGTAAATGAAAACAAAGTTGAATGGTAAATACAATGACAGTCACTGTATCAAATGAATATTTTGACTCCTGAACTGTATAGAACCCTACACTGAATGAATGTTAGAATGACAACAGTTTATATTTAAGCACATACTTTGTACAACAAAAGAGCATTTACATGATCTAATTTAGTCCTTATTGCACTCTTAGGAATTATGTATAGAAGTAGATCTGGGCATTGTGGGGTGTGAGTTTTAAGGAATATGAGAGTCCCTCTTTAAGAAAATGAATGCGTTATTTCATTCAAAAATTCTACAACAATCTATAGCAAAGCACTTATATTGTGTGGGAACTTGCAAATGTAGCCTTGAAGTGTAATCTTTGTTGACTTCACAATGAAGCCTCTTCCTGGCACTATTGTTTTACCTACTTCTCAGATGAGGAAACTGAAGCCTAAAGAGCCAAGGCAAATTTAAAAACGAAATTTAGTCTAGGGGAAAATCAATATAGAATGCAGACTGTTAGGCAGAAAAATTAATACCATGGGCCTTGGTAACCGAATCCTCCGAAGTCCATAGAAAAGCAATGAAGGCATCTCAGTTACCAATTTAATTCCTTCAGTCATTGGTTGACAGGTGACATTAAGTTATTTCTACAGACAGAAACACAAAAATGATGAGGTATTAATTCTTATTGCTAATATTTATATCTAAATTAGACAACACATCTTGGGGACTGGGATATTTGAATCTAGCTCCCACTGGATTACTTAAAATCTTTCAACTCATGAGTTTCTGATGAAAAGTGTTCTACTATCCAGAATAGCCATACTAGTCATATTATTTTATTTCCAGCATTAGTGTTTGGATAAATTAATTCATGAGTTGCCCAAAGTGCAACAATGTTACATATTCTGTTAAAGTAACTAAAAGGAATATGACATTTGATTGATTTTAAGTGTCATCATGTAAATAAATAACAAATACTAGTGTCACTGAGTTAAGTAAAGTAGGTTTTACAATTTCATCTATTTAGTTTTCAACACTAATGTTTCCATGATGTTTAACTCAGCTGCAGAAGGCCAAAGTTTGATCAATAGCCAAGGCTTACACTCGGAAAAGTGCACTGAGATTTATGGCTACCACAGAAGCATAATTTAAAAATATAAAGAAAGCTTTTTTTTAATTTTAAGGTTTGCCAACAGAATTGGACATGTATTGAAATTTCACTTTTAAAAAATGATACCTTTATATGCACATAAACAACTCTGCTGAAATGAAATTAATCTGGATATGGCAATTTAGATTCATAGAAGCGAGTATGTTAAAAATTAATCAATTACTCCCCAGTCCTTGATAAAATTCAGTGTCTGCCAAGGGCACTTCTACAGCAGCCGACCAATGGTGTAAGATGCTATGCTGTTGAGAGCACTTTGGACTTTCAGACTGAATCAATGAGAAACATTTTTAAACACAAGACAGTCCTTGTAATCACAGCATCTAATGTTCAGGTTAACCCATTAAGGGGGAGATATCAGCAGGGCTCATCAAATAATCAATTTTAGTCACCTAGAAGAACACAATATACTGGACAGAAACCAAGGATCATCTATGGCAAGTATTTTGTTTGTGTCTATAAGCATCCCATGCCATACTCATGTGGGAGTGATCTATATTTTTTAACTGTACTTCATTCTGCATCATGACAATTCTATTTACCCTTTTATCACCCTGATGAAGTTGAAATCTTCTCATCATTCAAGCTGAAACTCAAATTTGGTTGTTCCACACATGGCAAAAGTAGATGTCTTAATTACTCATAAAAGAACCTGATAATATTATGACAAAATGCTATGGTCAGTTTTGGAATTTCACTAGTGTTCTTTCAACATGATTCATGACTTTGGGAATGTAATGCTCAAAATCACTATATGCCCAGGTGGTTAAAGGTAGGACATATACCTGGGCTGAATGTTTTGTGCTTGTTAGGTAACTCACCATCTTAAATCAGAGACACACCAGACTCCCAAATAGGTCAATCTAGCAAGGGATCTGCTGCTTTTAGCACCTCCTGGACCAGTGGTGAAGTCTTCCATCCTCATCTATTTAGTAAGTCAAATAGTTCATAGAATCTTAGTAGGGGCTTCAGAATAATGTACTTCTGGCCAAACTACCTCACTTTAAATTAGAAAACTGACCCTCCCAGTGACTGTATGTTTCACAGACTATTAGTTGAACATACTCTGCTAACTGGATGTATTTTTAAGAAGCTCTGTATATTGAACTATAGTATCCCAGACTTTTAAAAATATTATTTTGCTTTTAGAAAATACTTCTTATCAGAATCTTAATACATTTGAATGAGTACTATAGCATGGAAAAATATCAAATTTTGGCATATGAGTATAATAAAACTTTACCAGTTTCTACAGACCAGAAAAGCTATGTTTATCTACTGATGAATTATTATTATTCATAGTCATTCTATGACTAGTAATTTTAATATACTTAATTAATAAACAACAAGTAGAGAATTTGTTTTTATACACTCTAAATTTAACAGTTATATACATATAATTTTATAATATATATATAATATATATAATCTTCTTGAAAATTCTTCCCTTAACAGCATTTGTGTAGTTTTAGAATATTTACTAATCATACTTTTAATCTTGAATAAATTATATAAATTCTAGGTTTGTTGTCTCTAATTTATAGTATTTCTTCATGTTTGGCTCACTAATTTTGAAGTGGCCAAGCTGTTCCAATATAGCTATTCAAATTTCTGCTGGTTTGCCATCAAGTGCCTTTATGGAACTCTAATATTTTAGCATAATATTTCCTTAAAAATTCAGTAAAAATTATTACAAAACCATCAGGACAGGAGTCAAAGCAAAAAACTCTTACTAAAACGTGGACTAAGGAAAAAAAAAAGACACCTAAATGGGCCCATTAGGCCCATTATAAAGCAAAAAGGAAAACATTAAAAATACAGCATTAAAAAGGTAATGTCACCTTCAAAAAAAAAAGTGAGCATTTACTAATTTTTGCCTGGTAATGGTCATTGATTTTACATCAAGGTAATGGTAGATTTAAGAATTGATATTTGAAAGGTAGACTTTTCTTTCAAGATTTCTACTTTAGCTACAAAATTATACCTCTTTCAAAATTGCCAGAGGAAAATTATCACCATCCTAACTTAAACCTGTATTTTTATCAGATGTCTGAAATGAAGGTCAACTTTATGCATAGTAACTGATTCCTTAATCTTTAAGCAACTTACATAAAGTGGATGTAAGCAGCTTTTAGAATGAAATTAATGCATTTTTATTTTGCATTGTTTGTTGCAAAGGACCCTAGAATTGTTTGCTGGTTAAATGTGCTTATGTTAGCAAGGCCTCTATCTAAGTCAACACATAAAAATCTGTTTTCATTCTTGTTTCTTTTCTCCAAAATCAACATTCAACTCCACTTTCCTTTCCTGTGTTGTGTTCCACTATTGAGCCAAAATCTGGAGGGCATGATCTTATCTCAGGGTAGTTGATTGGTTCTTAATTATTTAGGTTTCTTACCTTAAAACAAAAGTGAGATGAACATCCAGGGTTAGACAAATGTGGCCATGAAAAAAAAAAAATGAAGCAGTCTTATCTAACTTACCCTACAACCCATTCACAGTGCAGCAGGGAACTTGGCTCCCTTCCCCTTAGACCAAAGTACTCTGGTAAACATTAGAATTCCATCAGTGTTGCAATGGTTAGTGTGGATAATAGCTATATTTTTCTGATAAGATACTTATAGGATAAGTATCTTATAGGATAAGATACTTATAGGATTATTTGAGTTATTATATTGGTATAGCCTGGTAACCAGTGATGGAAAACTATATTAACAATATACTAAGCCTGGGCACGGTGGCACACACCTGTAATCCTAGCACTTTGGAAGGCCAAGGCAGGCAGATCCCTTGAGGCCAGGAGTTCAAAAGCATCCTGGTCAACATGGTGAAACCCTGTCTCTACTAAAAATATAAAAATTAGCCTGGCATGGTGGTGCATGCCTGTAGTCCTGGTTACTCAGGAGGCTGAGGCAGGAGAATCATCTGAACCTGGGAGGCGGAGGTTGCAGTGAGCAGAGATTGTGCCATTGCACTCCAGCCTGGGTAACAGAGCAAGACTCCGTCTCTAAAACAAAAACAAACAAACAAACAAAATACAAAACAGTATACTCAGATTTTCCTTAAATGATTTAATCTCACTTGCAATCTGCTCCTCCACTCCTATAGACAGCAAGTGGCGAAGGTTAAATCTAATCAGGTAATATGCACTGGGTGATCTCTTTTTCATTTAATATTCTCAGATTTACTCCTTCTACCTCTTTAATAAGAAGTTCAAAGGACATCTGTGATCTAGTCACAGGGAGGATGAGAGAGAGGCGCCTGTGACCTCAGGCTGATCTCATCCACTGATGGGCGCTGACAGCTGTCAATGGAGGTATGGTGGATCCAGGCTGCTCCTTGGTTTAACTGCCAGTGTTTGCTGTGGAAATATGACAATAGAAACTCTGGTTTATTTTCTAGTCATTAACAGTGCTTCCAAGAAGCATTAGCTTGTAAGTGAGGGTATTTCCCTTTGAAACCTTGACCTCATCCAGAGTTTCAGCTAATCACACACCCCTGTTGGTCTAGTCATGGCTTCATTTAGTTTGAGACTGAATAGCTTTCAGAGTTAGTCTCCCACTTCCTCGGAAACCCTTCCTGCAGGTTCCCTTGTGAGATTTGCACTCAACTTATGAGCACATCCCTCCTGTCTCCCACTGCATTCCAAGGACATACAGGGATTCTTGGCCCCTTCACCTTACGTAAGTGTCCTGGGCCATTCACTGATACCTTCTCAGGAACGCTTCCTTGCTAACCACGTTCACATTTATTGCCTTTTATTGTTTTGCAGCTACTTTAGCCAGCCGATATGGGGAACAGTCTATGAGGTTATTCTCTTCCTGAAACTTAAATGGAAACAAGAGAAAATATCCTCTATTTTAAGGGTTCACTCTTGGAGGGGAAAATATCTCAGAGAAACATTAAAATACACAATTTTAGGATCTCTTCCCTTCCAAATCATCCTGTGTTAAGTGCTTTTGTGTACACTGAAGTCTGCACAGTCTTATGAGGAAGACAGTCATCTTCACTTTACATATGGTAGCACTGAGGTTTAAAGGGTTCAGGGAATCAATCCAAAGCTGCACAGTGAGCAAATTTCAGGGCAGCTCTTGAATTCAGATATTGTAACTTCAGGGTGCATATATTCATCATAATCTAGCAATGCCTTTTGTTCAGGCTTATTCAAAATGTCTATTAAAAAGATGAAAAGTATGGGTATTTCATAACACTAACAGATTTAATATGGGGGGTGGTGGTGGGAATGATATATTTGGGAACAGAAGCTTCAGGCATCTTGAGGAGCACACACCAGCCAGGCCATGCACAGTAAGTTTTCTTCTTGTTGAAATGCTCAACCTGTTGTCCAAGATGTTTTATTCTTCACCTCAAAAACTCACACATTGCATTCAAATTCTGTATTCTCTTGTTTATTCTGTACATATATTTATATTTGCAATATGCCTTCATTAATGATTTTATTCATTAAAAGAAACCTGTTCTATAAATGGAAGTTTTACTAAAATCAGTTTGAATTAATCAATTGATTTCATAATTATATTTTGGATAAATTCCCCTTTACTTCAAACATTTCCTTTATTTTAGGTGCCAGCAAAAACATCCTAGATACTATACTTTTACATTTGACTTTTGTAAAAACATTTCTAATTTATTCTGTCTGCAGCAATAAAGCAAGATCATCTATAAGAATTCTTCTTTAAGGTATAAATATTAGTCTGGTGAAGTCAAAATTTCATGAAATCTAAAGACTATTTCAATGGCATCTATAAAAGTGCAGCCTTAAAATCACAAAGCTGGGCAAGGCCTCAACTGTTCCTGACACTTTAGGCTCTTAGGCTTTAGGCAATGGACTAGTTGAGTTCAAAGTGGTAGTTCATATTGAATAAGAACAGGATGATTCGTGAAGCTGAAGTTAAGCAGAGATCCAAGGTGAAGGAAGTTTTGCTTATAGCCCCCATAAAATACCCAGAGAATCCTGTGGCTAGGGAGGCAGTTCATGCATAGGGTTGTAAGTGAGGTGGCCTACCTGTCTCTCAAACTGGTTCTGACTGTGAGGAATAAGGGAAGGCTGAAGTCTTTTCTACTTGGATTTTAAGACTAGCTCTGCACTTCATATGGCTCATTTCCAGGTATTTAGATGGTGATAGCATCACCTGCAGAAAGAGGCATCGAAGGAGCTCAAGTTTTAGGGGTGCACAATGAAGTTTTAGGGGTTCACAATGAACCCCTAATTCCTCACTTTGGAGCTGTTATATCCCAAAAACATAAAAGGCTCAAAGGTAGATAGTGCCTGCCTCCATTATATAGGCTATTTTTTTTTTATTACTCTGTGATGTCTTTAGAAACTCAGACTGGGAGACACCAAAAATCTTAGCAGAAATTTTTTTATCTTAGATGTGTTATGAACATGTGCACTAGATTGAGGCCCATCTGAAGAACTGACCTACAATAACAAACCTGGAGTTTGAAATTCCTGTATATTAAGAAATGAAACCCACGGCAGCAAGGGCAATGACAAGCTGTGACCATAATGGCTGTGTCCCAACTCTGTCCTGGAGTTTCATGTTCCAGGAGTGAATAAATAATTTAATCTTCATGAGCCATCAATTCTAGTCCTCCTTCAAAAGTCTGGCAAGAGGCCCAGCTAATTTCATTTATGATGTGGACTTTTTTTTTTTTTTGAGACTATGAGTTTTCAGAAAGTGAAAAAGGGCAACCATTACCTCATTACACGAGTGTGTTTCTGTGCTTTTTTTCCTTCCAGTAATGCTTTATTGATTTATTAATCAGCAAGAAATCAAAGGGTAAGGACATGCCATTTCCTCATTAATTAGTCATAGGAACAAGCAATACTAATCAGTCTTACTTCAACTATAAATAATTAGTCTTTTAAAAGAAATTTCTCTTGACAGAAGAGAGTGAAATATAGAAACTCTGTTACACTTAATTATTTTTCACAGTATAAAAACTTACATATTGAGTATTAAGTCAAAGATTTAAACTTTGGGAAATAGACAATGAGGAAATAACTTTAAATGCCTAGCAGTTTTTATTCATCACTTAAAAGAGTTGCTTTTTTATCAGCTAACATTATTTTTATATATATCCAAACATCAGCAACCTCTCCTCCATAGTAAGTCTGCTAAAGTGAGATATGGTATGAATAAGAACATACTTTAGGAACTAAAAATAGAAAATCCTACTTATGAATTTACTGAATTGTCGTAACTATTTCCACATTAAAACAGCTTTTTGTTTCTATTTCATTTCTTAATGGTATCTCTAGGGTATAAAATAATATGACTGGAAATATACTAAAATTTTGGGCTTTATTTTTGCCTAAAGTTTAAAGAATATTTTTCTAATTCCCAAGCTCCTGTTACTTGTTCTCATGTTTTAACTTCCATCAGAGATTTTAATGTAATTTAAACTATATAAAGTAGACCTTCATTCTAGTTGCTATTAATAAAATATCTTTACATCTTTTATTTTGAATAAAGGGAGAAACCAACAGCATGTTGATTTATCCATCTACCACTCTTTCTCTCTTTATTTAGGATGTTTTTGCTAATAACCATGCCTCAAAAAATGCTTGTGACATGAATGAGTTAAAAAGAAACATGACCCTGCTCTGCGTTTGAAGAAAGCATTTTGTAACCTGAAAAAAATTCTATTGTCTGACACATTGGTATGATTGATAAATGAAAAGAAGGAGACTTAAAGGATTCAACCAAAATTGATAGAAATCTAGTAGGAATGTAGTTTGTTATTTGTATAATGTTATTTGAAGGAAGCTAGCTAAAATTTATGGAAGCCAACCATAGGTCAAGATATTATTTGTATGATGCTTATTTTAAACTCAGTATATCCTGAGTGGAAAGCATTTTAATCTCCATTTAAGAAAACCAAGTTTCTAAGACAGTAAGTGATTTAGATAGGATTTAAATGAATGTCTTTCTTATTTCATTTTCCATTCTTTTTCACTGTGCTGCATTATAGATTCTACTATGCTACTAGTTGTGGATTGGTCTAAAAACTTTAAAAATCCAATTACACATCTAGATATATGGGGTCACAATAAATTAAAATGAAGAGTGTTAATAATGCCTTGGAAGCCTCCGTTGGAAAGAGGAGGTAAGGTCTGATTTTTTTGAGATAGATTTTGTCAAAGGCACTTGGTCAAGCAGCAATCATACAGCTAGGTTTTAGTGAATATTTGAGGCCAATGTTGTTTTTTGAGAGCTCTTACCTTTAGATCATTACCAATGAATACTTAGTGTTAGTTGAGGATCTACATACTCTATGAATAAAAATTGCTACAAAAATTGCATAAAAGAAACAAAAATCTAAATTTTTGGTTGTAGACTTAAAGCCACTATTAACTTAGTGATTTGAGATAAATGTAAACATTTAAATAGAAACAAAATTCATGCCATTACCATACAGCATTAGGTTGATGATTAACTTTTATCTGAAAGTTTTGCTGTTGAGGTGTGGCATTAAAAAAAAACACTTGCATATGGACTTCTAAATTGTATTTTAATAAGTTGTGTATTTCATGTTTTATGCATTTCATCTTTTTAACCTTGCAGTACAAAATAATATTGACCAGAAACACCTCTTTAAAGTACTGCTTATAAAAAGAGAAATGGTGCATTATATTCCTGACACTTAAGGTCAAGTACTACAGATGCATTGTATATTAATATATCCAATATATCAGACAAGAAATTAATGTCTATCCTCTCTTTTGGGTCTAGACTACTTTATAAACCTATTTTTACTTTCTTCAGTTTGATTAATAGTATCCCAGAAATACTCTGTCCTAACAGCATCCAAGACAGCTTTGATATTATCTATGAATCACTAGTGAAAGAATTCTCATTATATTTGAAATGATACATTTCAGAAATTGAAAATAATTTCATGTATAGGTTTCATTAAACATAAGATAGTATGTTGTTTCACTCTAGCAATTTATTCAAGGCCAATGATTAATTATTGCAATTTCTCCTGAATTATTTAATGGATTATCCCACTGAAAATTTTGTGGGAATGGTTCAACATGCTCTTTTTTTAACCACATACATCAGTTTTAACAGCTATAATTGGCATTCACAACACAAACATATGTTATAATTTTTGTTATCTGGGTCAATGATTTTAATTTGTGATATGTCCTTGAAAAATAGTGTTGTTAATAATGTATCAAATATGATAAAACAGAATTTTGCCTAAATTAAACACAAATAATATGCTTAGGGGTCTTGCTTTCTTTATTAATAGAAGGGCTCTGCATAGAAGCCTGCTTTTTCCTGGTTAGAAAAAGCAGGTGTTGGTAGACTCACAGAGAATCATCATAGCTGTGCTCTCCCAGAGACAGAGAGAATAAAACTTCTATCACTCTCTATACAAAACTTAATCCTAAGGAACAAAAAACATATTCCTGAAACATATTTTCACTCATCTTAAATATAAAATATAAAGTCTCTTGAAACATTCAAGTTGCTATGTTAGACTTTTCATCGTTACAGTATATATCCTATGGCCAGATTCACTCAAATGTAAAATTTCACTTGTAGGTTACTCTACAGGGAGAAAAGTATATGGTCTGAGTGTAGGGATTTATTTGTTTTCCCTAGAAATCTGTACTTTTTATTATATACTTTATTTCCAATATCTTGATTTTTCATATTTTTTTCTAAATAATTTTCCTTTCAAAATTGCTATAGTATCACATTAAGGGTTATGAAAATGCAAAAGGAAGTAATGGAGTACTATTAATAGTTTTTGCTCACCTACATTTTGTCATATTTACACATTTTTTAAAAAATCCACTGACTTAATTTAGTTTCCAACTTTCTACAGTGTCTAGAATAGTCTTTGACTCAGAATACATAAATATGTTTATCTGAAGTGGTTCTGCTCAGGAATTTAATAAATTGTGCAGTCTACAGAGAATACTATTAATTATGTAAAGACTGATGGAGATTCATTTACTTGGTTTCTTTCTGAACCACTTGACTTGTCTCTGTTTAATTAAACAATAATAAATGTTATGGTAGGGAGAAACTTAGGCTGTCAGTGAACAATACTAAACATGTTCCTGGAATAGAGAATGTGATTCTAGATGTCTTCATAGTTAGACAGAAAATCTAATGAAGATAATTAAAACACTTGCTTACTTGCCTGCATCTTATTGACATATATCTTCAATCATATTTCTTAAGTCTTCAGTCATAGAGGACACTGTGAAGGCAAATTACTATCAATGCCTCAGTACATTCCTTTATCTCCTGGAGAGCTCATTTTATTTTAGACTTTATGCATCTTATATAATGTTCCCATGTCTGGTTTCGATTTGAAAATATGGCACTCTTCACATTGCCATCCCATTACACGGTAAAAATCAGAATAACAAAATATTAAAGATATTTTACTGAATGGTGGGGCAGTTAGTTATATACAACAATCAGTTGTAAAGACACTGGGAGATGACACATTAATGAGCTGATATTTTTAATATAAATTATAAATGTAGTTGAAACATCTAAGATAATTTAACTCTATGATTGAAATACTTGAAAAGTTTTTACTATATGACCTATGACCATATTAAACCACGAGCACCAAAGGACGAGTGTGAGAGAGATTCTATGCAAAGATAATCTCTCAGTTTTCTGGTTTTAGGAATTTGGGCAATTGTTATCACCTTTCTACTATTGTTTCTCTTTACAAACTAAGCACCTAAATATCTACTTTGGAAGAGATGTAATGTATATTTACTCATAACTGTGACATATGCAAAGAATCCATATCAGTGCATATCAGAGAGTAGCTAAAAAAAAGGTATACCAATTATAATTACCATTATACTCTTCCCTCTGATTATAGGTTTTAAGAACAAGTTTCAGTGGTAGAAGTCAGTAGAAGCACAGATATTTTATCACATAGAGACAGTATTAAAAGTTCTATTAACTCATTAGTGGATTGATATTTAATTTTCAGTTTAGAGTCTGTCATTTCTTTCCTTAAGATATTGTTGGAACAATATCTTAGAATAGATAATTTAAATCCCCTCTGAGATGTAAATAAAATAGTGCATAAAACAAAGTTTTACAAGAATTTTCCCCATAGATATATTTTATTTAGCTTAAAGAAAATCCTTGAGTTGATAGTAAATCAATGTAAATACATTAAAATTAACGCTATGATGCCATCAATAATTTATTAAATAATTAAAAAGTCATATATGAAGTAAAAGTACAGTATATAAGTTATTAATTAAAAGAACTCCCCCAAAAACTCAAAATTATGCTTTCATAAGCAGGGCTGGTTATTTTCAATTTCAGAATTTGGTGTGTGATATTGTAAAATTTGTATATTTGTTCTTCATCCCCAGTTTTTGGTATACAATTCCTAAAATCGTTGGAATCTTCAAGGTAATAAATTTTCTACGCTAATGAGTTGACTAGTTGACAGAGGGCTGGCAGCCTCTATGTAGCTTCAAGATGGGGCTATTCACCAGAGAAACCAAGATGGAATTAGAGGGTTGGGACTTTCTGCCCCAACCCACCCCTTGGGGAAGGGAAAGAGGATGAAGGCTAAGGTGATAAGCAATGTCCAGCGATTTAATCAATCATGCCTTTGTAATGAAGCCTCTGTAAAAACCCAAAGGGACGTGTTCAAAGAGCTTCTGGAGAGTCGAAGACATGGGGGCTCCTGGAGGGTTCTGGAGAGGTCATGGATGCTGTGTCTGCCACCCTTATATCCTTACCTGCCCACCTCTTCATCTGGCGTTCATCAACATACTTTGTAACTTCCTTTGTGATAAACCACTAAGCATAAGTGTTTCCCTGAGTTCGCTGAGCAGCTCTAGTAAGTTAACTGAACCTGAAACAGGGGTTTGTAGGAATAATTTGTAGCTCCTCAATCGAAAACACAGGCAGACCAACCCACGGCTTGCAGATGGCTTCTGAAGTGATGGGAGGTGGCATTCTTGGGGACTGAGCCCTTACCCTGGGATCTGATACTATCTCCAGAAGAATAGTGTTAGAATTGAACTGAATTATAGGACTCTCAACCTGTGTCTGCTGCAGAATTGCTTGCTGGCTTTCTTGATGTGTTCGGGGAAAGCCAAGCTCACTTTCACACAGAAATCTTCTGCGCTGATTGTTGTGGCGTAAGGGCATAGAAAAAAGTTTGTTCTTTTACAGAGACGAAAACAGAACAAAAAAATTTGCAGAAACTAACCAAAGGCTTATAGCTCCAAAGTGCATCAGAGAACAGAACTTTCAAAATAGTTGAGAGGTTTATGTATTTGACACATCACAATGTGCTTATTGTATAAAGTACAAAAAATTTGGAAAAGATAATGGATTTAAATTCCCACTACCAAAGACAACTGCTTTGATGTCATTATAATTATCTTGATGTAATTATTTCTGGCCCTATAATGCACACTTTCTGCAATCATAGTTGAGCTCCTTATTTTTATGCAGCTTTATATGATAATAGTATTAAGTATTGCAGCAGATTTCATTTATATATTATTATAAATATTTTATAAGTGCAATTTTAATTAGCTACATAACAGTACATCTAGTAGCATTTCATCTAGCAGATATTTTGTAATCTGTGCAGTTGTTCACCATTATTAAATATTTGGCTATTTGAATTAATTGTCATAAATATACAACAATTAATTTGGGAGGACATAGGTTTCCATATATTTTGGATTGCTGGAAGTGGAATGGCTGAGTCAAGGTGAGTTTTTCTTAATGGCTCTTTATACAAAGACATTAAGCTTTTTAACATACAAATTAGAATTAGATAAATATGATATATTCTACAACTAAATCTGAGAACTTCACTCAAGAGACTGATCTAGTTTTTTCCTTGAGAATAGATTGAATTTTCAATAAAATTTATCCATCAGTTAAAAAACAATACCTTGGCTGAAATCAGATAATATAGATTATGAATAGTGACCAGAAAAAAAATTCTTCTACACTGGTACTGGAGTATTTTTATGTAACTATGCAGCATGAAAATATACCAGTTTGCCTATGGCAACTCAACTGTGGCAACTCAAAATGATGGCTTGATGTGATGTGAGCCCCTAATAATCTCCAGTAGAAGCCTCTCCAGACAAGCACAGATAAGGATGCAGTCTAAATGAAGACAATATACAAATTGGAATGTCACTTGCCACCATCAGGATTGTCACCCCTAAGCCTCTACTATGTGGAAAATCTGGAAGCCACAAGTGGACCTTTTTGTGTGTGTGTCTATTTGCTTTTTTGGTTTTTTTGTTTGCTGCATCACTAATCTTACTACCATTGCTCTAAAGAAGACTGATGGTCAAAGATGTTATTTTATTGTGTGTTTCTCTAACTTGGTGTATTATGAAGCTGACAAGGTGATTTGTGAGCAGTTAAATTCAGGAGTATATTTAAGTATATTTTACAAAATATTAACTAAAGCAAAATAATGTATGATTCCAAACACAATTTAATTGCAGTCATATGTCAATTTTCAGTTCTTCCTTAGTAAATATTTTGTTGACTCTCTCTCTCTCAAATGCACACACTAGTGTGAAAATTAAAAAGAATTTTCTGTTTCATTTGGATTTTTATCTTATTTCAGGATATAGCAATCCTCTTCTTTTGTGTTATCATTGTTCACATTTATATATGCTGGAAAATCTAACAAACAGTAAGTGTGTGGAAGATGAGGCTCAGGCTATTGTCTATATTGCATTAATCTATCTTGAACATCTAGCAGAGCAACTGGCAATTAGGGGCTGCCAATAAACATCTCTGAATGGGTGAGTTATTCGAATGTGATATTTGTTCTTTTTTAGGATATTTAGAAGTATTTTCAGCTATTCTGACCTGTCTCATGTAATTGCTCAAAGTTCCCATTAAGCTCGGTCCTTGCTGATTGTGTTCTGTAACATCGAGCTTCTCCCCCAGAAAGCTCAAATAAATGTTAACTGGGTGTTTCGCTTTTACGCTTTTTAACTTTTTTTCTTTTTATCAATACTAATGCTCTATACATTTGTATGCTCTCACTGATTGATACAATGAGAAAAATTACATTTCCCTTTCTACACAGCAAAAGTTTTGGCTGAAGTCTAACAAAAATATGGAAAACTTTATTTTGCAGAAATACAAATCTGATGACAACTCCTGACAAACAACCCAAGACACCCCTTTTAGTTGCAGTAATTCAGGATCTGTTTCTATTGAAACATTATATTAACCCAAATTATCCAGGCTACAAATAAACTAACTTTTTATTCATTCTTTTTTATCATGCAACTTCTCTTTTGGTTCAATTCAGAGGCCATACTCAGTATTATTTAGCAGAGGAACAAAGTCTATACTTTTCCAGAAAAAGAAGGGTTAGAAGAGGGAATACAGAAGCATGTGTTACTTAATGATGGGCTACATTTTAAGAAATGTTTCCTTCAGGGGATTTCATCATACAAACATCATGGAATTAATTTATGCAATCCTAGATGGTATAATCTACTAGACACCTAGGCTGTATGGTATACCCTATTTCTCCTAGGCTATACACCTGTACATGTTAATCTACTGATACTGTAGACAACTGTAATACTATGGTAAGCATTAGTGTGTCTAAAAACATAGAAACAAAGAAAAGCACAGTAAAAATATAGTATTATAATGTTATGAGGCCATCCTTGTGGATGTGGATGTGGTCCATCACTGAAACATGTTTGTGAAGCACACGGCAGTACATATACTATATTTCAACTAATAATGGCTCTAGTCTTGGAAAAAGAATAAAGTAATCATTGTGGATATTTTAGAAAGAATCTGTTTCTTCACAGTACCAGAAGTTGTCACTCACAAATTGAGACTCCCTTAGAACTTGTTTTTGGACTTCATGAGTGGGATTTTTGAGGAAATAACTGAAACTTTTTTGATTAGTTTATTTTAGCTAGCCACTGCTTCTGGTAGGGGAAAAAAGGAAAGATTGTTTTTCAAGCACAGAAACAGAAATATTAAAATTTCAGCTCATGAACTTTAATAAAAGAAAACCAATGAAAAGTTGTGTGTAATTGATATTAAAATGTACACTAATTACATGGTCACATTGATTCTATATTACCTTTCACATTTTCAATTTCTTCTATTCTCTCTAATTTCTCTATTGACCTATAGTACTGAGGGATGCAGACACCCTTTAAAAGATGGGGGTAAAGTGTTTTCAAGAAGAACATTTATTTTTATGGCCACAGTAAATTATTAGAGCTGGAACATTTGTACACAAATAAGAAGGGACAAAACAGGATATTTTTCCTTCCAGTCTTGCACAATGATAAAATTACAGCTATAACTATTTAACTCCTGTGGTAACTGATCTTATGTTTCATTCTCTGTATGTTGTAGTAGGTACTTTCACCTTGATCTCTATCTTTCCTTCTTATTTCCTCCAATTGCATTTGTTCCTCAGTCCTGCCCTTTGCAATCTGCAGTTCTACCGACTGCTACAGGCCCATTCCTATGACTCAGCCTGTTGTTATGTCTCAACTTCTTAGTCCCTGACATCTTGGATGAGTGCATTATATTGATTTCAAGCAACCAATTCTATCTACAGTTTCTCCACTAAAATTCAGATTCATATTTCGAGACATAATGACATCCTTCTCCATTTGCTGGATTCCATCTCTGAGAGGTTATTGTGTCCCTAACAAGTAGCAGAGAAGGAACAATTTTTAGGCATGTTTTAAAGGGAGAATTAACAGAAAAACTTGATGATGAGCTGGATGTGAATAAGGACTTACAATCATCATTATTTGGAGAAGGAGACAGACGAAAATATAGGAGTCTTGGAAAATATCAACAAACACAGATATAGAGAAGATGATGTATTTGGTTGCATTGACTAAATGAATACAGGGTAGAGATTAGGGAAAGGTAATATATGTTGATATATTAATACCATTCTTAAAACAGTAGATGATTCTGGAACTTCAACATATAATAATAACAATGTCAAGAAACCAATGAAATTATTATCACTAAACATGTTCCTCATCAAAATACTACCTTGGAATTCACATATAGCACCAACGATAAAACAAAAAAAGATGTTCTATGCAAGGTTCATTTTTCTTCTTATTGTCACTGTAAAAACTGAAACCTAGAATATCAGAAAAAGGATTTCAAATTTGACAATATTGTAGGAATTTCTCTTATAATAAGACAAATTGAGATCTTACACATTTTGCATAAAATTTAAGACAGAAGATGTAAGATGATATCATAAAATAGATGGTTGAACTCATTTAAAAATGTGGTACGTGAGTCAGGAACATCAATTTAAGAATTTTAAAGCTAATAAGACTACCATTTCACCAGCAACACCTGATTAAACAAATGGGTGGCACAAATCCTAGGGGATACATAGAGATGAGTGTACATCTATTATTTTGGGACTCAGGCTTTCCATCTTGAATGTAATGATTAAGTCATTCACTTTTGAGTTACTCAATTGTTCCAGTAATACATCTATCTATTTGACACAACTTTTGAGAAATCATCATATTTTCTCTGAATCTTCAACTTATGATTGACATTTTAGGGAAGAGTGTGCTCAGGGAATATATTATTTTCTTTAGATTTCCAAACTGTATAAAATTGGGGTACATTTCTGAATTGTAAGCAGGAATATTAGTGATACTTAATGATACAGTTTGGCTGTGTCCCCACCCAAATCTCAACTCAAATTGTAATCCGAATTGTCATTTCCACATGTGAAGGAAGGAACTTGGTGGGAGGTGACTGGGGGAGTTTTCCCCCATGCTGGTCTCATGATAGTGAGTTCTGATGAGAGCTGGTTGTTTGGTAAGTGCCTGGAGCTCCCCTTCTTGTCTCCCTCCTGCTGCCATGTAAGACATGCCTTGCTCCCCCTTCACCTTCCACCATGATTGTAAGCTTATTGAGGCCTACCCAGTCATGCAAACTGTGAGTCAATTAAACCTCTTTCACTTTTAAATTACCCAATCTCAGGTAGTATTTTTATAACAGTGTGAAAATGGACTAATATACTTGAAAACCTTAAGAAATCCACTTTTGAGACATACTTTTTAAAGCTTGAAAAACTGCTTTATATGTAATTTAACATTAGAAAAAAGAAATGAAGTCAACATACTGTTAAAACTAGATTAGTAATTTTTCCTTAAAATATAAATAAGATATATTTTGAACAACAATTGAAAGATTAAATATTGTGTTAATGTTACACTTAATTTTTAAGTCTAATATATCTGGAGACAAATTAATGATCCTGTAATTAAGCCTGCAAGCTTTGCGTACATTTTAAAATAGCATCATGGAACAAAAATCTACAGGTACTTTTAAAGATAAGGTTCCCAGTGTAACTTCCTGAATTTAAATTTCAGTCACACTGTCATGCCTTAATTACAAAACTAAAAGATCAGAAATTATATACCTGATATCTAAGGTCAGTTTAAATACCTATAAATCTTCATAGTAAGATGTTTAAATTTATTTGATGAGAAGACTTAGCAAATTTTAAACTAGTGCAAACAGACACAGTTTAGTAAGTTCCTACAAATAATTCCTTTGGTTTATCTTTTGTGATATTATGTACTATGAGGAAAAATAAAATATCTTAAGTATGCTAATTCTTTTCTGGCTTTTACATCATTCTTGACTTTACAGCTTTTTAAAAAATACTAGTTTATTCTATCATACAATAGGAAAAATGAAAGTGGAAAGCTTTTTAACCTGTATAATATTGTAGATTTTTTTTTCCAATGGAGAACTTTTCCTACACTGAACAGAGATCGTCTTCAAAACAGTGAGGTTACTTTTGAGGAAATAAAGAAAATTCACTGGGAAAAAAAATTTGTACAAAAATATCACCCAGTGTTTCAAGGATAATAGTTTGCCGCTTTGACATTAACATGAAGATAAACTGTCATTAGTGGAAAATAAAATGAAGCCTCCCAGAATATTAAGAGTGCACAAAGTAAAGAAACTGAGAAATTTCTAATAGCAATGCAACAGTACAAAAGCCTTCTGTTAATTCTTGCTGTATGTCTTCTTTTCATATGTTTCTAAGTGAATATATACTTACATTTGATGATACATAGAATATATCAATATTATCTAGACTTCTGAACTATTTATAATTTTCTGTGCATGCCATGCCTTCTCTTCTGGTTTCTCTAGAAGCAGCTATCCTGCACTTATCTCTAACTATCATAATTCTCTCTCTTTCTCTCACTCTCTCTCTCTTTCTCTCTGTCTCTCCCGCTCCTTTCCCTCTTTTTCTCTGTATATAGATTTTTCCTATAGGCTTGGGCTTACCTTAAATGATGACCCTCAATAAAACATTTTGGGATCTCCTAAACTGTAAGTTATCTTACACTCACAACCCCTATGTGCTTGGCTGGTGTTCATTTCTTTCTACCTTTCATTGTCCTTCTTGATATATATATGCCAGTGGCTCTGTTTGCTCTTATGACCAACATAAACTGATATCTGTGTAAGAGTCTCTAATTTGGTTTATTTCATTTTGCTCCTAAAATAAACAAGGTAATTCCATGGAAGTGTTATTTCTAACTGTTCATTTAAATTTGACTGAAGAGTGTGAGTGATCTCTGTAAATGTCTTTTAAGGTTAAGCACTATTGGGTAATATACCACATTACTCACCTTGCACTCAAATATAATGGTGTGTGAGCATTCCATATTCATATGCAAACTTCTTGTTATAGCATTCTAAAGGTTGGGGAAGCAGAAGTCAAATTTTATAAAAATAAAGAGACCAAGACAACTCAAATGGCAAGTCAATTCCAGTCTAGAAGTGCAGGAGCAGTGGACTGTCATGGATGATGGATCTCTTTATATTAGGCATGGGGTTCACGCCATCACTATGGAAGTGGTCATGAAGAGAGTTTGACTTATATGTTTCCAGAGAATATGTTAAAAAGTTCAAATATAATGATAAATGATGTGGTTAATAAAAATCCTTTTCAAATGCTTACATCAGTCTGAAGTCGTGTTGTGGACAAAGGGCCAAGGCTCCAGGATGGTGTCCCTGGACGGTCTTCTGTAGACAGGAATGCAGTCAGTGCCTCAGTATCTGCTTGCCTGCCACCATGTAAGACATGACTTTGCTTCTCCTTTGCCCTTCCACCATGATTGTGAATAGCACCCTGGTTTTGACTGTCATGGTCTTCAAGAATCCTGACACCAATATTGTTCTTAGTTTAGTAGTTTGCACCCTTCAAAATTTTAAAGCCATCTGAGAATAGCAAAACTATTAACAAAGTCTTTTCCAAACACTTCTGAATCCATAATTTAGTATATCTTTTAAATATCATTGGCAGTAAGAAAGAGCAATTGGAAGCAGAGGGAGCAGGTTAATTGAAAGCTGTAAAGAAGCCACTGAGTGAAAAGTGTTGAGAAAGAATGAGAGCAATTTTAAACTGTGTCAACCACTGTTTAGTTTATGCCCTCCAATGTAGTTCAATACTTGTGCAGTTTCCTCTTCTCATTTTCCTTCTGTTTGAATGTGCAGTATTCTCAGCTTTATTTACTGTCTGGTGTTCCTTGGTTCGTTGGCAAATAAACTGCATCTGATTTAATGTTTCCCATGCAAACTCTTTTTATTTTCCAAAGAAAATCAAGCCATTCTTAAAAATGCACCCCTTGTTTCATGAATCAATTGTATACATAAATACTGCAGCAAGTAAAGGAAGATTTATGTTTCCAAGGCTGAAGACACTTGGAAATACTTGCAGCATCTGTTTTGTAGAAGAAAGGATAAAATGAGAAAGCTGGAGAATTAATTCTCCTATGTTCCTTATTGTAAAATAATTACATAGTTTGGTTTTAAAAGTAAGGTTCAGAAACAAACATTCACAGATAAGTATTTATTTTTTTCAATGTCTATGGAATATAATTTTACAAATGGAAACCTCAGATTGGAGAAGTGACCAGCAGCATATTTAGGACTAGAATTTAGGTCTTCAGACCCAGTTCAGTCCTTTCCTTACTACATTTTGCTACTTCTTATATACAGAAAACATTGTCTCAGAAAAGGCAGCATATTGTGGTTGCAAGGGTATTTTTAGAATCATTAAAGGAAAAAAGTATCATGAACTTCAAATAAAATAGTTTTAGCAGTATAAAAATAATTTTTGTTATTATTTCCACATAAATAAAGCTCATTAGTCTATGGATAAAAAGCAAAGATCAGCCTGTATTTTAAAATTTTTCTTATTTAAGATTAAAGTTTAAATACAGTCGGTGATACAGTTTGACTGTCCCCACCCAAATGTCATCTTAAATTGTAGCTCTCGTAATTCCCATGTGTCCTGATAAGGACCTGGTAGGAGATAACTGACTCATGGGGACAGGTCTTTCCCATGCTATTCTCCTGATAGTGAATAAGTCTCACAAGATATGATGGTTTTATAAAGGGAAGTTTCTTTGTACACACTCTCTTGCCTGCCACCATGTATGACATGACTTTGCTTCTCCTTTGCCTTCCACCATGATTGTGAGGCCTCCCCAGCCATGCTGAACTGTGAGTCCATTAAATGTCTTTCCTTTATAAATTACATTCTCAGGTATGTCTTTATTAGCAGTGTGGAACAGACTAATACAGTAAATTAGTAACAGTAGAGAGGAGTGCTGCTGTAAAGATACATGAAAATGTGGAAGCATCTTTGGAACTGGTAGAGGTTAGAACAGTTTGGAGGGCACAGAAGAAGGCAGGAAGATGTGTGAAAGTTTGGAACTTCTTAGAAACTTGTTGAATGGCTCTGACCCAAATGCTGATAGTGGTATGGACTATGAAGTCCAGGTTGAGGTGGTCTCAGATGGAGATGAGGAACTAGTTGGAAACTGGCATAAAGGTGACTATTGTTACGTTTTAGCAAATAGACTGGTGGCATTTTGCCCCTGCTCTAGAGATTTTTGAAACTTTGAACTTGAGAGAGATGATTTAGGGTATCTTTTGGTGTAAATTTCTAGGTGGCAAAGTGATTAAGAGGAAGCAGAGCATGAAAGTTAAGAAAATTTGCAGCTGGACAACATGATAGAAAAGGAAAACCAATTATCTGAAGAGAAATACAAGCTGGCTGCTGAAATTTGCATAAGTAGCAAGAAGGCTAAAGTTAATCACCAAGACAATATGGAAGATGTCTTTTAGGCATGTTGAAGACCTCCATGGCAGCTCCTCCCATCACAGGCTCGGAGGCCTAAGAAGTAAAAATGGTTTGGTGGGCAGGGCCCAGGGTCCTTCGGCTCTGCAGCCTAGAGACTTGGTGCCCTATGTCCCAGCTGCTCTAGCCATGGCTAAAAAATGGACAAGGTACAGCTTGGACTGCAGCTTCAGAGGGTACAAGCTCCAAGTCTTGGAAGCTTATGTGCGATGTTGAGCCTGTGGGTGCACAGAGTCAAGAGATGAGATTTGGGAACCTCCACCTAGATTTCAGAGGCCTTATGGAAACTTCTGCATGTCCAGGCAGAAGTTTGCTGCAGGGGAGGGGTCCTCATGGAAAACGTCTGCTGGGCAGTACAGAAGAGAAATGTGGGGTTGGAATTCCCACACAGAGTCCTCTGGGGCACTGCCTACTGGCACTGTGAGAAGAGGAGAGCCACCATCCTCCAGACACCAGAATGTAAGATCCACTGACAGCTTATACCATGTGCCTGGAAAAGCTGCAGACACTCAATGCCAGCTTATGAAAGCAGCTGGGAGGGAGGCTGTATCCCACAAAGCCGCAGGGGTGGAGCTGTCCAAGACCATGGGAACCCATCTCTTGCATCAGTGTGACCTGGATATGAGACATGGAGTCAAAGGAGGTAATTTTGGAGTTTTAAGATTTTATTGCCTCTTTGGATTTTGGGTTAGCTTTGCACAGGTCCTGTAACCCCTTCATTTGATTTTGAAATGTGAGGACATGAGATTTGGGAAGGTACAGGGCAGAATAATATGGTTTGGCTGTGTCTCTGCCCAAATCTCACTTTGAATTGTAGTTCCCATAAT
This sequence comes from Cheracebus regulus, assembly GCA_963574635.1. Classification (NCBI taxonomy): domain Eukaryota; kingdom Metazoa; phylum Chordata; class Mammalia; order Primates; family Pitheciidae; genus Cheracebus; species Cheracebus regulus. The sequence continues at coordinate 85,152 of CAUYQU010103160.1, forward strand.
TCCTACCTGTCATGGAAGGGATCCATGTGTGATAATTGAATTACGGGGGTGAGTCTTTCCCATGTTGGTCTCACGAAAGTGAATAAGTCTCACAACATATGATGGTTTTATAAAGAAGAGTCCCCTGCACATCCTGTCTTGCCTGTTGCCTTGTAAGATGTGACTTTGCTTCTCATTTGCCTCCCACCATGATTGTGAGTCCTCCTTAGCCATGTGGAACTGTGAGTCCATTAAACCTATTTTCTTTATAAATTACCCAATGTCTGGTACATCTTTATTAGCAGTGTGAGAACAGACTAATATAATAGGGTTTCTGATTTAGCAGTATGTTGTGAAAAGAAACTGGAATTTTGGGCAGGGGGGAAGCCTAAAAATTCCATGTTACAAACAGGCTGCTTTGAACATTAAAGGTAGGAGAAAAATCCACATTTTAAATGTACTAAATAAAATTATTGGGAACCAGAAAGAATACTACATATACATAATACATAATGAACATAGTTAAATTTCTGTATTGATTCATATGATTAAAGTCTCTCAAATTTTGCTGTGTTGTAATTTGTTGCTACATTGGCCATTTACTTCTTTGACCACTAAATTTTAGAAAATGCTTTTTAAGAAAAACATAAAGGATGTTTTTTATGTTCCTAATGATTAGATGCCTGTTTAGAAAGGGAGAGAAGGGATCTTTCTTTTTATTTTGGCAAAAGAAAGGATGTATTTGAAAGTGGTCAGTGTCACTGATGGTGCTGTGAGCAGGAGGATTTTGTCACTTTGCTAGTCATGTATATCTCTTGAACTTCAAGATGAATGTTAACAATTCTGCTTTACTTTCATTATCACTTATAAAAGCTTTCAGAATGCTTTTTATGTGTTTCTTTACCAAATATGAATGGATCAAGAAGGTGAAGGTGGACACCCTTATTCTGAAGCCATGACATCTCCTGCTGAAGGGTTTTCGTACCACTGGGATGTTGCATATTTTTCTGCAAAGGCCAGAGCAATGGTGAAAAAGGACCAGAGATGGGTTGTTGATGTGGTGGAGCCATACTATTGCTACAATTATCACAGACACTGATAAAAAGGATCTACTATAATAAAACAGCTTTGTGCATCTTTTATCTCACTTCAACAGTCTTTCCAAGTTGATGAAGTATAATTCAATGACAGTGCTTACATTGGCTCCTGCTTAGAAGAATAAAGCCCAGAATAGGGAAGGAACACCCCTGCAGGTCACTGCTTATCTCCTTGGTTTGCAGGATGGCCAGAGCCAGCACCCTTCCTGCACATATAAAAGGCAGCAGAAATGAAAGTGCAGTTTCCTAATTAACAAACGAACGCATAAGGTTTGCATCATTTTCCTGGGTTCTTACCAAGGGTCAGTAAGGAAATCGCTTCTTTGAAGTATATCTCCGTTAATACCCAACATTAGAAGTCAGAGTGCTGTCTTTAGTGTCTGTGAACATATGCTCTCAGAAGATTAGCCACAAAATCACAAACTTATGTGAGAAAATTACTGCTCCATTAAAGTAATTTATGGGATCATGTGCAGAAGAAACACTAGATATGGCAACCAAAGGGATTGGACAGTATTTCATATTGTTAAAAGAGTGTTCTACATGATAAACTCTCAATATAAACAGCTGTAAATTACTTTCAATTGAAGTGTGATAAGGCTTCAAATGATTACATTAAATGAGCACAAGTGTTCAAGAATTGCATCTGAATGTGGAAATTTAAATGATTTATGCTGAATTTCAAGGGCCCTCACTCAGTCACACCTGCAAAATGTCACCTCCACAGTCCTATCTCTTCTCTTCTTATTTGCTTTCTTGCTAAAAGGTCAAAAATGAAAATCCACTCTTTAACTTTATCTTTGACAATGTCTAAATCCTTAAACCTGTTTAATTTTAAACCACTTTGTGCATATGTATAGACTTCGTTTCACCTTCTGTATTTCTCTAAGATGCCCCATTAGCCTTAAACTATTAATATTTTTAGCTTTCCACTAAATAAACTATAAAAGGTAGTAAGAATTTTAAACTAAGATATCTATGTTGCAAGCTAGAATCCTCATGCAAACCTTGATAAGGTACATGACTGGAAAGCTATTTAGTTTCTTGACGCTGAAGTATTATTAGGTATTATTAACCAACATCATCATAATCATTGTCATGAAGGATAATAATTGAGCATTAACTACGTACACAATGTAAGGCACATTATTATGTGGCTAATATGATTTTCATAATTATTTTAGAGACAAGAAATTTTACCCTATTTTAGAGATTGAGAGAGTATGAATCAAAGAAGAAAGTCCAAATTTTATTACCTGAGAGAATTAGAAAATATCTAAAATTGAAGCATTTCTCATTCCCTGATTTTTACTTTATGATTACAAATAGATTTATTATCAACCTGCATTTCCAAGTATTATGGTTAAAAGCAGTTTTGTGTAAAGAAATTCATAATTACTATGACACATCATTACTATCCAAATTTTCTAATTAGTTTATCACAAACAGAAGCTCAGGGGCCCCCTCCAGTGATTCTGATTTAACTTTACCTGCATGGTTTTAATGTACATCCACAGATGAAAACCACTGATGTAACACAGTTATGACATTACTTGAATGGCTAGAAATAACCAAATTGTCACGTCAAATTGATTTCTGCCAGATGCAAGCTCAGTAACAGTGGTTTGGTGTGCTCTGGTCTATTATGTGATATAAGGTACAAAATAAATGAACTTTATTATTTGGTTGGTGGTGGGTACGCTGATGGCAAAATTTTTTAACCATTTCAACTTCCATGCTGAGAATAATTTTATGTCTCATATTAAAGAGAATCACCTGAAATGACATATTACTTTGACATAGTATCCTAGAATCAGATGAGTCCAATGTGTTTCTAGAACACATTAACCTGTCTAAGCCATGCATTACAGGACACAGAAGGAAATTTGATAAACTGAAGAAAAGTTGGCATTAAGAGACTTTACATTTGGCTTTAGTTCAGCTACTGCCTCTAACTAGCTAAATGCTTAGGGGACGCAATTGCCTTTTCTTTCAGTTTCTCCGTCTGAAAAGTAAAATATTAAATGACTGCTAAGGTCCTTTGCAGCCTTAATATACTTTGAGTTCTTTGTTAGTGGCATGTATGATAATTCACATTCTAAAAATGCTATACAGAAAAGCTCACTGTACTATTTCATATCTCACTCGTATCAAGAAGAATGGGCTGAATTCAATGTCAGTCACTCAAATGTTCATCAAATTCCTGTGGAATATATATTTTTTGTTCTTATTCTGTTTCAATATGGAATTTTTTATTCAGGGATAGTTTTCCTTTGTCATTTGTAACAAACTGAACCAAGGTCTTCGTTATATATTCCATTGTAATATATTTTAATTTATCCATAGCCTAATACACACTCTAAAATATTAAGATTGTAGAGAAAGGTGGAGAATTGTGAGCTTTAAAACTATCCAAATCTCAGAGGAACTCTTCTGCTCATAGTAGCAGTAATAAATGCAGAAGAGTATTGGAACAGGCAGATTAGCAATAGAAACATATTAATGGGTTGTGGAAAAATCACCTCACATTAGTCATTATACTTTTCAGACTGAAGGGTTTCATGCTTCATGATAATCCATGACCCATCACAGGAAGGCAGAAAATGTGGCCATAGTAAGCCTAAACCTGAATAAAAGAGAGTTCCACGTCTTCGTTGAATTTCTTGTCACAAAGATGGCCCTTAATAAGTTTTCAGAGAAGAGAACAGGAGAGGGAGAAAGGGAGGGAAGGGGAGAGAGGAGACAGAGTATATGAATGAGAAAAAGTAAGAAAAAGTGAGAGGATAAAAAGAAAATAATATATTTTACTTAAACCAGGTCATATCAGACTTGGAAAGAGGACGGTCACAGGGTCATGAAGAATCACGAGACAATATTTACGGGATTTGATTTGGTGATAATGTGTAGTTTTGTGGATTCCACAGAATTATTCCATGTAGTATGTGCAATGGAGTAGAACATCCTTGGCCACATTATGGCCCCTGCCATTTTCTCTTCTGCTCTTGAGTGGGTGAACTTCCCTTGCTGCTGCCGTTGCCAAAAGCAGCCAACAGGCCTGCCAATGGTGTTGTCTACCTCCCACATACAACACCTCTGCTGTGACCCGTGTCCTGTTAGAGAAGAAGATGTCTGAAGCAAGGGTGCTAACGCTCCAGGGTTTTTTCATGGTCTACTCACATGTACTAGAGTTGGGTGGGAGGATATTCAGAGTGACGATTATGTGCTCTCAGAATCACTCTTCCCTTAGGTAAGGGCCATTCCTGGGTTTCCCTCAGCAATACTAGTGACATGACTAGACTTATAAAAAATTATTTCTAAGTTTGGGACTAAACTAAGACTTTTTTCTACAAGAATAAATGCAATTATACTACAATCAGCGTTTTAAGCTGCAGGGCCAGTGGAGTAACTGAGGGAGAAAGAGGATAGAAACGGGGTAGAAGAGATTAATTTCAGGCCCTGGCTTTGATATTTGTTAGGTTCTTGAGTAGAGGTAATCATAAAATTAACGAAAATGAACCACATGAAAACATTCTATGAAGGGATTATTGGTTTCAAAAATAACAGATGCCATAAACTTCCAGGTAGAAGGAACGGGCCATCCACAACACAAAAATAAATCAAGTGATTTCAGACTTGTCTTTTGTAATATCAGATACCAGAATATGATAGCATTTGGGCAGAAAAAAGAGTGTGATTAAGGATTCCATACCCAAATTGTCATTCACATATAAAGGCAACAGAAAGTCTATTTGAAATACATAACACACCAAGAAAACACGCATCTACAAGCACTATAAAAGAGATTAAGTTCTTTTTCTTTTAATTATTAATTGACAAGTCTTGATATAAAACTGGAAGAAAGCACAGATTGAATTGAATAGTTTATGATTCGTACCTATTGAATGTAGACTTTATTAACTATATAAAAATTATGTATTGGCAAGGCTCAGTGGCTCATGCCTGTAATCCCGGCACTTTGGGAGGCCGAGGCAGGTGGATCATGAGGTCAAAAGGGTTCACCTGGTCAACATGGTGAAATCCCACCTCTACTAAAAATATAAAAATTAGCCAGTTGTGGTGGCAGGTGCCAGTAATCCCAGCTACTTGGGAGGCTGTGGCAGGAGAATCGCTTGAATCCAGCTGGTAGAAGTTGAGTGAGCTGAGATTGCACCACTGCACTCCAGCCTGATGACAGAGTGAGACTCTGTCTCAAAAAAATAAAGTTATTTATCAAGTAACATGTATACTTTAATATGCATAATTCAAATCAAACATAAAGTGTATAATTCTTGAGGAAAAGTACACAGAAAGAAAGATCTGTACAGCATGAAAGAAGAAAAAGAAAAGAAAATCATTTTTCTTTCTGTTCATGTTGTTGCTGCTGTTTGGGGGAATGAAAGTAAAGTTAATATAAAAATGAGCCACAATTTCTTTTTCTTTACTGGGGGCATCAGGAAACACCACTGAATAAAATTAGGCAAATGGAAACAGGCAAACATGAATCCAATATCAATAATATGCACAGTAGAATTCAGCATACATTTTATTAAATGGTATTGAGAGTGTTTGTTTTACTAAAAGTGACTACAATCCTGAGCAAAAATCTGGGTGTATGCGCTGACACATCTATTAAGCAATAATTGTCAGCAATGCAAAACAAGTTGAGAGAAACAATTTTAACACAGCTCTCCTGGTCTGATACGTTATGTAAATAAAAAAGCTGAGGGAAAGATTATTGAGTAAGATAATTACTGAGTTTTATCTTAAAAATTTATATCTGAGTACATACTCCAGACAGAATATTTATTTTAATTCTAAGTACCAACACAAAATACCCCTGCAAGATTTAGAGAACTGAAACCTACCTTAGCCCACAGAAAGAAGCTCAGTGTGTTCTACAAATGAGGAATAATACAAAAAACTACACTCTCTGAAAATAATATTTAGTTATATCTGTGATTTTTGGATTGAAATGGAATGAGAAAGAACTAGAGGTATTGCTTTGTGAAGCCCCTGAAATTTACTAAAACTGTGTCAAAGCACTTACGACATGCCAGGCATGCGTCTCATCTCTGGATATAGAATACCCAAGTCATAGCACCGCTCCCTTGGAGCTCACAGTATGGAAGTCATCGTTAGAATTTGTTAAGATTTCCAGCTAGCTCCTGTGCCTCTTCCAATTCAGAGCCAGCATTTGTGTGTTTCTTTTTCTCCTGGTAAGTTCCAACCAGTAAATAGTTTTGACTTTGAAGTTGACACGTTCTCTATCTCAACTTTGCCATGGTAGGACGAAAAGGCCATAAAAACACATATAAACCAATAGGTGGGTGCCCTGATTTAGTCTGAGGTTTGGTTTGCTGCTTCCTGCTTTCCTCCCAGCCATCACACTAAAAAAGAAGCTTTTTTTTTTTCAGTTATCTTTTTTAACCTTCTTACAATCTTTACAGAATAGCTTACTTTACATAGTTTACTACAAATGTGTTCTATTTAGACTAGGTTTAAGCTATATTCTAGAGTTTATAAGATGTTTATGAATTGGCCTGGGAAACTGACCACTGGGCATAATATTAGTTTTTGGACAACAAGGGACAACTTGTGCTCTGAATTCAAGATATCTCCCATGTTCAAGCATGAGTTTTAGAATGTGGTATGTTAGTGAAGTAATTCTTACATTTTTATTTCTTTAACTTTTAGCAGAATTGATACAGGAAAACCATCACTGAATATGGAGGGAGAGAGACACAGTGACACTTGCAAAATAGAAAATAATGTAGTACTTTTGATATTTATCTTGCTCAATTTAGAAATTTCTAAGAACCACTTTATTGTAATTAGGGAGTATTTACATAAATGCTCAATCACTTTCCTGCTTTTCTTTGAAGTCTAATGTTTCAAGACTTCTTTCAGCTACAAAGGAGAAATTCATCAAGATAACTAGAATATCACTTGAGCCACACACATTTCCTTTTTAAAATATTCAGCAACTCCAATCATCCTTCATGAAGTACCAATATCCACCTGGGGAAATGTAATTCAAGCTTTCAGGAAGAAGTTGGTAATCCTTCTACATATGTTATTTAGCTGAGCCTGGGACCGAGAGAATAGAACAGAACACAAACACGAAAATTAAAATATATTCCATTAACTAATGTTTGTTAACTCTTATCAGTTAATTAATCCCTACAGTAGTTCTCCATATTAGTATCATACAATATTATTATTTCTTACAGTAGGATTCAGTGTTTAGGATTACACAATCTTTTGTTGTTTGGAGTCTATTTAGTGTCAATTATATTCCATGCTATCCTGTAGACTACCTGCCTCTGCAATTATTTTGGAAACCTAATGTTTCATTTTTGTAGTCCTATGTGGATTCTTGTTGGTTTATCTTCGAGATATTTTATCAACTGATTAATCAAATAATACTTAACATGTAACTTCATTATGTTAGATACTCTGACAGTTGCAAAGTTAAGTATAGCACATAAGTTCCTCAAACTTATAGTCCGTGATTTTTGCCTTTGAGTGTATTGAGTAGCTGGTTTAGGGCAAAGCTGGAGCTTTCCTACATCTGGGATCTTGGGAGTTGAGCATGGGTATATGGAAGAAAGGGAAAACAAAATAGGTAGCCTCCACAAGGGAGACCTTGAGATCTAAGAGGAAGTCCAAAGATCAAGTCCACACTTCCAGGCAGAAATCAATGGACTTTGTGCGCTCTGATGGCAGTGAGTCTCTAGTAGGGATTGCAGTGGCACATTTATTATTATTATTATTATTATTATTATTATTATTATTATTATTATTGTGTGGTGATAAATTCTCCTGATGGTTCTGAGAGCTGATCTGCAGCAGTGCTGGCTGACTCAGCCTCCTGTTTCTGAGCCCCATAGTCACAGTTGGATGGCCTTTTACTGAAGATACTGGTTTTCATTATGCCATAGGGTTCACTAAGAGAACAATCCATGAACTCATTATCAAAGGCTTGAGTAAAACCAGGGGAAAAATGTTGGAAGGCCATGAAAGTTCCAGGTATCTTCTCATCAATATTCAGAGAAGAGAGTTTGGGTCCAAAGAAGGGTTGTCTGCAGCTAATGGGTCCCATAGCTGGTGTGGCCAAGTGGGAGATCTGTACTGCAAGAATCCCAGACACCAATTCTTCTTGTTCCTCCTTGTATTGTGAGATGCAGGCAGAGTCCTGAAAGGCCTGTTATCCTTTGGTGGGAGGTAATAAGGGAGGCACTGGACACGGCACATATTTACAAAGTAAAGCAGAATCAAGTTTAAATCTTGAAAGAAGAAGCCTTTGCAAAACATGGAACGTTCAAAAACACCATTCCAAGGGAACATTTATAGGATAATTGTGATTGTAGTTGTTAGTTAAAAGGAATTTTTAATGGAGTTAAATGATAATATATAAAATAAAGGAACAAGAAATAAGAACTATGACAAGAGAAGCTCTCATTAAAAGGTGGTATTCAGTAGAACACAGGAAGACGAGTGGACCTAGACAGAAAATTGTAGTTAAGATGTGGCATATCAGGAAGAGGTTAAATGTGATCTTAGAAGAGAGGGACAAGAGTAAGTGAGACATGAGTTAGCCCGAGAACAGTGAGGGAGGAAGCTCGATGTGTGAGGCCGAATCAGACGTGAGTGTCTATGAAGTCCAACAGAATGAAGTCAGATTTGAGAAGGATATTTTCGGATCAATAATTTAAAGGGTAAAAGATGTGTTAGAAATGGAATAGTCTGCTGTGCCAGAGGAGAAAGAGCCTGTCAGAATCCTGTGCAGAGATCCAAAGTGGAGCGATGGAAATGGAGAAGAAAAGGTGCATAGACAAGCAGTTTTAACAAGCTGTGAAGAAACAATTCATGAGAGGATCCCTTTTGCTGCTTCAGAAGAACACATCCTGTGTATTCTTGGGGAAGTATCATGTACCAGAAAGGAAAGAAATGTTTCTCTGCTTGCCTTTAATGTAGACTTGCTATATTCCTGAGAATGAACATATACACAAGTAATATGTACATGTCTCCTAAAAATTTTTGAGCTTCCCAATTGCATAGTCATTTTCAGGAGGAATTCCTGTAGGAACATCATTAAACATTACAGGAAAGATTATGAGACTAGTGGAACATCCTAGCTAGGCAAAATTAAACAAACAAATAAAAAGATTCCCTTGTCTCACGAATCTTTTTCTCACACAAGTACACAGTTATCCTCATTCATATTTGCTCTTCAGTTTGCTTTCAAGGAAGAAGATAGTAAATATTTAAGATTTAATTTTTTCTTTTACTTTTTTATTAAATCAAGTGTTGTCTCTACATTATTTCTGTGAGCACTGGCGACTCTGTATTCTAGCCATTTTGATCATTAGAATAATGTTCAATGTAACATGGACATTAAAATATATTTCAGAAATAGTAAGAATAGAAACATAACCTCTAAGCTAACCTACAGGACCAATGAGCCTGCATATCAACATAATGCAGGATATTAAATCAGCTCTTGAAAAAGAAACAATATCACAAGTGCCATGTGCTCTGCTTGTGTAAGCACATGGTTGACCAGCAAATTCTCTTTAGGGCCTGAAGAATTTCCATTTTATTATATATATATATTTTTGTGGGACAGAGCTTAGAAAATGAACTAACTATAAAATGTAACTTCCATTCATGGTCAAAAACCTTGAGTTTCAGAAACAAGGCCAAGTTTGTGTTGCCAGGTAAGCATAAAACGACAACAAAATTCAATGTAATATTTATTTTGAATGTTATCTAAGTGTAAAAAAGCAAAGTCTTTAGTTATTCCACAGTTACTATCCTGGTCTTATTTTTAGAGCAGAAAGGTCTTGAACAGCATGGGAACAAGTGTATTCTCTTGTGGCAGGGTTAAGGACGGATATATAAAAGCTCATTGATTTAGACACTTAAGATTTGCAAATGTTACTATATGTTAAGCCTTGTGCTACTCTTATTAGGAATAATAATAATAATAATAATAATAATAATTTATCATGGCATATTACCCTAAATACATCTAGAACTTTTTTCCCTGTTACTGATAAGAAAGCTGAAGCCAATAAATATTAAGATATTAGTCCCAAATAGCAGAGATGTTTAGTGGCAGAACTGAAACACCCAACTCTGCTAAATCCTAATCCCTTTATTCTATTTATTTTGGCATCATTTATGCTAAAATAATGAAAGTGAAGCAGCATGTTATGGGTATGCTGGTGAATTTGGGTATATTCATCATGTTGTTCCCCCATAATGCTTAAAGTAACTTGATGATAGTACATGTTGCAGAAGCACATGCACTCAAATACAACTTCGAAGTCATGAAAGAGTTTCTACTAGCAACAGAAGTGCAAATGGTTCTCAGAAATTTATAGACTAAGCACTGGGAAAGTGGAGCCAAGCAATAAGATAGGAGGCATAGTGGAAGGAAGAAACCCAGTAGCATGTGACAGCCTTCCTCCTGCTTTTGTGTTCAAACACAGTCTACAAGGCACAGCACATACACTTGAGTCTGAACTCCAGATGAACTGATTTTGAACCACAACAAACTTACTTACTGGTATTGACCTTGGTGATATTAACTTATTTGAATATATATTTTTAAAATTTTGTTTTAATAAATAAAGTGAGGACAATGATATACAACTTCAAAGAACTGTGGGCTGGGCATGGTGACTCACACCTGTAATCCCAGCACTTTGGGAGGCCAAGGTGGGCAGATCATGAGGTCAGGAAATCGAGACCATCCTGGCTAACAAGGTGAAACCCCGCCTCTACTAAAAATACAGAATTAGCCTGGCATGTTGGCACACACCTGTAGTCTCAGCTACTCAGGAAGCTGAGGCAGAAGAATCGCTTGAACCTGTGAGGCAAAGGTTGCAGTGAGCCAACATTGCACCACTGCATTCCAGCCTGGGCGACAGAGTGAGACTCCGTCTCAAAGCAAACAAACGAACAACAACAAAATATTGTGACGAATATTACATGATGGCAAATCAAACCTAAATAATTTGGTAGTTGGTGTGAAGAATAACCGGAGGCTACAATAATCATTATTTCCTGCAACAGTGCCTAGTACAGAGAAGGCTGTGATCAAGAATAAAGGTGGGAGAGAGCTCCTCAGTAGCTGTGTGCTAAATACATACATTTTAACATACTAGGTTAAAAAAAAGATAATGCAAATAAAATAATCACATGTTAATACTGGGAATTTTAAAAAAAGGAACAACTTTTAAATGTAACATATTTATAAGGCAGATTTATTTTGATAGAGAATAGCTAAAAGTCCCATCGATTTTATCTTAAAGTTTAACAACTTTACAAAATAAATAAAAAGGAAGGAAAATAAAGAAAAGAAAAAAATATATAAAAGATAAAGAAAGAAAAGGAAAGAAAGGGAAGAAAGAAAAAATGAAGTAAAAAGAAAGGCAGAAACATCTGATAAATATGCAAAAGAATTTACTAGTAGCTGAAGGCAGAATTGGTAATTGCTAGGCTACTTAAAACCTAAGTGTCTAGTCAAAGAGATTGTGAATTAGCACTGTTGTAATTATTAAAGTGAAGAAGCTACACAGAATCTCTAAACTTTCCCTGAGGGTGTTTTTCCTGTTACTTATTCTTTGTGCCAAGACATCCAAAACATATAGAGTTTAGTGCTTTGGCAATTGCTGTTACAACGTTTGAGTAAAATCCTGTTTAACTCTTAATGGCTTGGAAGTGGTGGAGAAAGTGTAACATAGAACACATACAGCACACACACATACAGCACTGTCACTTTCTTACAAAAAATCATTTCATAATGTTTTAAAGAACATCGGACAACATATCCAATACGCTGTTGCCATAAAAACATGTTTTTAAAAATATCTTCTTGGTCAATATTTATACCAAAATAATAGAGATTATCTTCTCTAAACATTTTCTTTTCATTGTAGTCACTAATCTATATTCTATGACAGTTAAATTTAGAAAGGTCTGAAGCATTTATCCCTCAATTTTGAAATACCACTTCAGACTATAAAATCCTGCATAAAGATGGGCTCTCTGACCTGGTCAACCAATTTACTTAATCTTCTGGAAGTTGTTTACACCCCACTTACTAAATGAAGAGGTTGGATCTTAGGATCTCTAGGATACCTTCAGGTTCACAATAGTTAATAATTCTCTAAATACATGTTATTTGTGTGTGTGTGTGTGTGTGTGTGTGTGTGTGTGTGTGTGTGTGTGTGATTATGTTTTTCCATTAAGGGTGCATGAGCCTAAAATTCATAGAAAACTATGTTTAAGGTAGGCATATCAATTAGTTTGGATCATTATTTCTTTGGGTGAACTAAATGCTGAAGTTTTTATCTGACTTTCTAGGTTATATTTCTTTAATATCAAAAAATATCAGATAGTTCTGGCTTTCTGCAATTATTTTAGGGTCAATTATATTCCCCTCAACCAAGTATTCCTTAGGGTTCTATTTCTATTTATTCCATTCCCCAAGTTAGTAGGTCTTCCACTATGATACCCTGTCCAGAATGGCCATAAAACCATCTGTAATCTTTACTTCGAACTATAGCTTTCAATGCCCCCTCCAAAACCATCCCTTTCTTACTGTCCCCTTTCTTACAGTCCCCTCATCTCTGTTTCTCTCAAAACTTCTAGTTCCCCAATATAGACTATGTTAACTAGGTGATCACAAGAGGGGCAGACTAATTAAACCAATTTAAAATTTAAATGACTGACACATCACTTGCTTTATTTCAGTCAGGAAAATCTGCATTTTGTAAAAGCCACAGTTATCTTTAACTTCTGGATTTGTTCATTATTGTACAGCCAGCATTGGGGGATAACAGCAGCCCCAAATCATAGCAAGTAACAGAGCTTGTAGGTGGCTTTAGACCAGTCTAGCTGTACCTAGATAGGAAACTAGCTAAATTATCTCAGGCCTTTGATCTAGCCTTAGTTATAAGCAGAACCAACTGGATGATTATAAGAGTATAACTGAAGAATAATTTGCCATGTTTGTTTCTCTGCATTCTACCTGTAGATGAACCATCCAATTTTGCATAAAATACATAATATTTTGAGAAACAACTTAGCAGATGTACTATTTTCATCTAAATGTCTGACACCTGAAGATTACAAAAGTTAGCATCAAAAAAAAAAATAGAATTTTTTCACACAGGATTGCACACTAGAGGCCAAATGGGGGATTAGTGGTTCACTACTTATGTAGATAGAAAGGATTCTTAAATTACTAATCAAACATGCCCAAAGCTAGTGTTCTGCATTGTATAGAGTAATATCCAATGAGAAAATAGCAAACTATGACATAATTTACCTTTTGTAGCATGTTTGATAAATCTGATATATCAAAATTTACAGTGGCTACAAATAGTATAGATCTAAATATTAACAGAAAAGAAATACAAGCATGTAAAGAATATGGTCCAGTAGTTTAGGAAATAAGATAAAATACAAGCCACCTAAAGGCATTCAATGCTGCTACACTATATTCAATGAAAGAAAGGACATACTCATAAGTAAGAAGAAGGATTAAGCTCGGTGATCTTGAAATCTCTATGATATGATTGTTTTAGTTCTAAAACTGGAAGCTTCTAAAACTGATGAAACAACAGAAACAATAAGAATTCTCTATGTAGGAAAGTAAAAATAAATAAAATGAAATTGCAAAGAAAGACCATGAGAATGCACCCAATATTGCAAATAACAAAATAGTGAAGGCCAAAGGATGTCTTACATATAAATATATGTTCTTATGCTACAGATAGAATAGTTCAAATATTATGTTTATCAGAAGACATTGGGAAGTCAACCTTTTGATTTGTCAGCTTGTTTTTTCATAACTTGACATGTGATGAGAAATCCAGTACCAACTAAACCAGAAATAAACACCAAGAATTTGAGGCATTCTTTAATAGTATAACAGCTGGTCTGGTTCAATTTGGCTCTTACTGCTGTTTTTTCATTTATAAGAGCAAATGAGTTGAACACTCAAAGAAGAAAATACTTCACATTATGGGAACCGATCCTAAGAAAATGTCAACCTGTTTGAACAAGCTGACAATTGTCGGTTTTTTTTTTCTTTCTTCATATTGGATCTCTTGCCTGGAATACAGAGCCTTCATTGATGCCTGAAATTTTTAAGAACCATGAAGAAATTGAACGTTATCCCAGAATTTCTTATACTAAATCAATACAGCCAAAGAACTTAGTCAAGCAAAACAGGCTCTTTGGGAGGCCCCGCTGACCTTCAATACTGTCCAGATGTACAATTCAGGAAATGCTGTAGACATTAGAGTCATTCAAAATTTACAACCCCTGAATAAGCAGCATGACAGGACTGCAGAGCAGAAACAAAGAATGATGCATGTTGAGCAGAAGGGGCTGGAGTGAAAGGCCGCAGAAACCATGGCAGGACAGAGAGCAGAATGGATCTCTAACCCTCTCAGGCAAAACTGGACTAAACCTTTCTCTTTTCAGAGCAACCCTTCTGTCCTTACTGCCTCCAGGCTTCTTGTCTTCCCTGACCCCTTGTGAAAATATGAAGCCACTTGTGGCTACAGCCGGAAGCACAAAACCTTCCAACTGGTGTATTATGTTAAATAGTAAGTTACAAGAATACCCAAAGATAGTCTTTCTAGATTTTTAAAATCCAATTTTCTTCATTTAGAGCACACAATGGCAAATTTGCTTATGCATTGCCTAATAATAAAGCAGTCATATGAGAATGTCAGTTTCACAGAGGCCAGGAACTTATCTGGATCATTTCTATCTGAATCTCCAGCAGCTAAAACAGTGCTTGGTGCACAGTAGGTATCCCACATATTTAAACGACAAAATGAGTCAGAGATACACTGAAATGGAATTCAGCTTCATGAAGAATTTCTACCGATTCCCAGGGAATTGGGTACTCTGATTTTTAACCTGTTTATAATCAGCTGAATTTCCTTTGCCTGGGTTTCCAAAGGATGTTCAAATTCTCTGTCAATTTTTATTTCAATAAAAAATGACAGCCAAAACCATTTCCCCTAGTACTCTTCATCTTCTGAAAGCTAAATTATTTTTCTTCTTTTTATCCTCCTTTATACCCCCAATCCCTAAGCTTAATTAACTTGTATTTTTCTAAAGGAACTCAGAAGCAATATGATCCATAGACAAAAAAAAGGGAATTATTTGCTCTGTTCCCCCCACCATTATCAAATTATCAAACATATGAGTCTTCAACACTTGGAAGTTTGAAATCGGACTTAAAATTTTTGTTCCTCAATATGTCACACCTACGGGACATTATGAGGACCAAGTCATCATTTAGTGCAGAAATAATTTCTTAACTAGTACTTCTGTTTATTCTGACATGTAAAGGAAGAAGTTTACACGTTTTCCTAATTTATATATTTCCATATACAGTATATGTAAATTTCTCCAAGGGCAGCAATAACTGTAGATGTGGAAAGTGAGAGAAAGCACTAGAATAATGTGAGTCTCTTTTCATTTTTCTATACTTTCCATAGCTCCCACTAGGGACATAAGCCAATGCCACTAAATATTGGAGAACTATAATCCTACAATAGGGTTACTGCCAGTGATGCAACAATAGAAAAAGAAGAGAGAAAGAAAGACAAACAGACAGACAAGGGATATTGGAAAGAATGGCATGAGGAGAGAAGAGAGAGACAGACAAAGAAATAGCCATTGTAATATTACAGAGAAAAATCCAAACTTAGAACTAAAGGTTGTGCATTTGAAAAAGAAAAAGCACATAAAGACTACGGATATATTCATTCATATATATCTAATAATATTAACTTAGTAATAACATTTTATACAGAAAGTCTCTGAAGTTTTCTTAGTGGTTTTCATTCACAATCATTAAGATTCTTTACAGAATCTAAAATTCATGATAACCATGTAATCATAGGTGAGAGCTACAAAGATTACACTTTTCTGATGTCAGTTTTATGTAATATATCTCTGCCCATCATACTAGGTGAGTCATTAATGGTTAATTTCACTCGCAACTGAACAGCCCCACCTTAACCATTCTCTTTGAATATGGCCTCATTAAAGGATGTATTAGGCAGAACCAGAAACCTAAACAGGGAGCTTTTTTTTAAAAAAAAAAAAAGTATTTATTATACTTTAAGTTCTGGGGTACATGTGCAGATTGTGCAGCTTTGTTATATAGCATGCCACATGCCATGGTGGTGGTTTGCTGCATCCACCGCCCTGTCATCTACATTAGGTAGTTTTCCTAATGCTATCCCTCCCCTAGCCCTAGACTTCTGCTATTCCTCCCCTAGCCCCCCACCCCCAGGCCCCGGTGTGTGATGTTCCCCTCCCTGTGTCCATGTGTTCTCATTGTTCCACATCCACTTATAATTGAGAACATGCAGTGTTTGGTTTTCTGTTCTTGTGTCAGTTTGCTGAGAATGATGGTTTCCAGTTTCATCCATGTCCCTGCAAAGGACATGAACTCTGCCTTTTTTATGGCTGCATAGTATTCCATGGTGTATATGGGCCACATTTTCTTTACCCAAATGCCCATCAATGATAGATTGGATAAAGAAAACAACAGAGATTTTATCCTTCACTTCCTCAAAGAATGCCCCGTAGTGGCTTCCAAACCGCCTCTTTCCCTTCTTGACTGGTCACCATGTGCTTCTGTCACCATTTTACATTTTCAAATTTATTTTTTAATGATTTACAGTATCAACCTCCTTATTGATTCAAATTAATATGCATTTTATATTCCCCGAGGTGACTCTGCCTCTGGGGATCCATTACCATTATTGCTAGTGACCGGATGATCTGCCCCTTTTCTCCATAACAATCTGGATACTTCTCATCCTCTAACAGCTGGTTTCAGCCCATAACTTGGTACCTAAAGAACAAGAAATTCATGTTGAATGAATAAGGAATGAATGAATGAATGAGTCAAAGAGCATCTGTGAAACTTGTACTCCATAATCCTGGATTTTACAACCTTATGCAATTCTAGCAATGAATGGGAAAATTGGGGGCATCTATGAAGTACTGTATTATTTGTCCAGGAAATATGTAATTTATTATTTCCTCCTCTGACTGCTTTCTTTATAGTCTTTGTTGTTGTTGGTTGTTTGTTTGTTGGGAGGAGTCTCGCTCTGTCGTCTTGGTTGGAGTGCAGTGGCGTGGTGTCAGCTCACTGCAACCTCCACATCCCAGGTTAAAGCAATTCTCCTTGCCTCAGCCTCCCGAGTAGCTGGGATTTCAGACACCTGCCACCAATGCCTGGCTAATTTTTGTATTTTTAGTAGAAACAGGGGTTTTACCATGTTGGCCAGGCTAGTCTTGAACTCCTGACCTCAAGTGATCCAACTGCCTTGGCCTCCCAAAGTGCTGGGATTACAGGCATGAGCCACTGTGCCTGGCCTATAGTTTTAAATAAATTTTGGTGGTAAGAATCAAGTTACTAAGCCCAAAAAAGTGGAGTTCATGGAGAATCTTACATTTCTTATTATGAATGTTGTGTTGTTGTGGGTTTTTTTCTTTTTTTAGACAGCATCTCACTCTGTCACCTAGGCTGGAGTGCAATGGCAGGATTACAACTCACTGCAGACTCCCCAAAGCTCAAGGCAGTCCTCCTGACTCAGCCTCCTGAGTAGCTGGGACTACAGGTGTGTGCCATCATCTAGAGTTATTATTTTTATTTTTTGTAGAGATAGGGTATCATTTTGTTGCCCAGGCTGGTCTTGAACTCCTAACTTCAAATGATCCTCTTACTTCAGCTTCCCTATGCTTTGAGATAATAGGCTTGAGCCACAGCTCCTGGATTTATTTATTTATTGTGGATATTCTTGATTGAGACATTTTAGTCATTCAGAGCTTTGCATTGAGCATACTTTTTGTTGTTGTTGTGACAGAGTCTCATTCTGTTGTCCAGGCTGGAGTGCAGCGGCATGATCTTGGCTCACTGCAACCTCCGCCTTCTGGGTTAAAACAATTCTCCTGCCTAAGCCTCCCGAGTAGCTGGGATTATAGGCACATGCTACCACACCTGGCTAATTTTTGTAGTATTAGTAGAGACAGAATTTCACCATGTTGGCCAGGCTGGTCTCAAATTCCTGACCTCAGGTGATTCACCTGCTTTGGCCTCCTGAAGTGCTGAGATTATAGGTGTGAGCCACTGCAGTCGGCCATCTTTAAGCACACTTTTATCCAGATATAGATTGCATGCTCCTAAAAGTCAGGAGTCTCATCACCTGTTTTCAGCTAACACATGCTGAGAATACTTGTATGCAAGACATTCTTTCAGGATCTCTATATGATATACTACACAGTATTGAGCAATTTGTAGAGTACCAGTTCTCATGAAAATTATTGCTCTGTAAAGAAAATCAATATAACCAAATATTACACAAAATAAGTTATGAAATTACAGAAGTGATAGCAACTTTATGGGGCAGTTAAATTTGTCAAAAAAGGTCAGAAAACATACGGCATATAGCATCACAGATTTCAATTTAACCTTGTACCTTAAAATATATATGTATATGTATTATACTATAAACTACACAGCCAAGGTATATGTTTGTATGTGGGGGGGCAGATTATTTGAGAAAGCAAATAATGTTACATCAGTTTATTTTCTAAAATGTCAATGTTTATAGCAAATAAATGGGAAAATTCAATTATTAAAAAAACTTGAAGAAAGTTAAAACAGGATACATATCTGCATGTATAATATATTTATCTATGCTATTGTTAACTTCAAAAAGTGTATTATTCAATCCTTAATATGAGATTATATAAAAACATAAATGTACTCTAATAGTGTATAATAAGATAAAAAGGCTTAAAGTAACTGAGAAAAATTAAATCTAAATACAAAGTTCTCTGCACTTAATTTTAATTCACTAAAAATGTCAGTGTTTTTTATCCTTTGAGCAAATATACTTATACTTGTTCTGGTGAGATTTGAACATTTAGAATCTTGTGAAAGCAGATAGGATTACAGCAACGTTTCCTGATGTTAATAGGAATTTTAAGGGATTAAAACAAAACAAAATATTATTATTAGGAAAAAGAAAAAAAAACAACAACACACAGCTGGAGAAAACCGAACTAAGCAGGTTTAGTAGTTCAGGACCTCTGGGGTTCATTGGTAAATAACATAGAGCTACTTTGGACAAAAGAGTCAGCATTTTCCAGATCTATCAGACTACGATCTTTCCTTGCAGAGTATCTTGCAACTCTGTACTCCAAAGAAAATTTATTGAAAAACACTAAGAAAGAATTTTTAAGTTGAGAGTTCTGAAAGAGCCCACTCATTTCTAGCAAATGTTAACACTTTACTATACATGGTTGCTAATTAACTACAAGATTCTTCAGTTTATACACTGATAAATGAAAATACATAATGATCAGAACTTAATTATTAATGATGATCTAGTGTGGTGGTAACTGGATGGTTCCAAAGGCAATGCCCCTCATTCAAATCATAGTCAGAATTGTTCATCTGAGAAATAGGAAAACAAGAAAGAGGAGAGAAAAATCAGGAATTTTGTGGTCACAAAAGAATAAATTCAATAAAATTTTTGGAAGGTAGAGAAATCTAGACTGCTAAGATGGCTGTGCAGTGTGTGTTTAAGTAAGAATTTCTCCACCTAGGTGCTATTGACATGCTGGGCTAGAAAATTCTGTGCTGAGGGCTGTCATGTACACAGCAGGATATTTAGCAACATCTCCAACCTCCACGCCCTAGATGCCAGTAGCATCCCTGTCCCTGGTGTTGTGACAACAAAACATTTCTCCAAATATTGCCAGATGTTTCCTGGGAGGCAAGCTACCCCAGTTTAGAGCTATTTGGTTAAACAGAAAACACCGATATTTTCAGAAGCAAGTTGTAAGAAATACAAGGATGGTAGGTTAAAAAGAAAACCCAAGAAATAACATGAGCTGATAACACAAAAAGAAGAAACTTCCAAAGTAAATATTATATTTTAAATGGTAAGCAATAAAAGAGGAAACTCAGAGCATTTTTAAAAGAATTTGTAGAATAAATAAAGGGACAAGTTTGTCATTAAAAAAAAATTTACAATGTTTTAAATTTTAATTTATTTAGTTTGTAATTTGTAGCTGAATTAATGACATAAATGCAGTATTCAAGGTGAATGTAATTTTAATTAATTTAAATTTTGTTACCACTGTAGCACCTTAAAGATAGCAACACATCATTTAAAAATATATGATATTTATTTTAATATTTAAAAAATAGTTTATTAAATTTACTTATATGTTTTATAATATTATTTTATATGTGTTTCATAATATTATTTCCAGAGCATTTAAGAAAATACAGCTTTTCTCTTCTATGTTAATATTTTGGCCAAAGGAAATTCCCAAACTGTTGTTGATGCTTGATGAAAAAGGAGACAAGCCAATTTATGTTTTTGATACCAAAGAGTTAGAATTCATAAAACACTTGCTCATAGCTTTCCAAAAAATATTATTTGAGTTAATGAAAACAAATCTTGAACTACAATGATTATAATTTAGATTTTTAAAAAATAACAAACGATAATTGTTCAGCTATTTAACTATTTTGCTGCTTTCTTACCTGCTTGTGTGTATACTTGTCATATGTGATTCATTTTGGTGCTTCCCTTTCAGCATCGCTAAATAACCAATATCAAATAAATAGGCTCAATCAAAGAAATAAAATTAAATTTACAAAACTACCAAAGGCAATAATTACCTAATTGTACTATAAAATATTGTTTTGTCCCAAATATATATATTTTTCTCCTTAGTTCTTGTTTGCCTAGAGAGGTTATTTAAAAGTAAGAAGGATTGGTTCTTGTCCACTGATAATCAGGAAAAGTTTTAATGGAAAACTACTCAATATGGCAGAATATAATGAAAAAAACAAACAAAAAATCCAGAAAGCTGTTCCCTTGCTAAGTGAATATCCACACATATGCATAACTCTTTATAACACTTTTTTTTTTTCAGACTGAGTCTCACACTGTTTCCTGGGCTGGAGTGCAGTGACACAATCTTGGCTCACTGCAACCTCCGCCTCCTGGGTTCAAGCGATTCTCCTGCCTCAGTCTCCCGAGTAGGTGAGATTACAGGTGCACAGAACCACGCCTGGCTATTTTTTTTTGTATTTTTTAATAGGGAGTGGGTTTCATCATATTGGCCAGCATTGTCTAGAACTCCTGACCTCATGATCCATCCTCCTTGGCCTCCCAAAGTGCTGGAATTACAGGTGTGAGTCACTGCACCCAGCCTTTCATTGTTGTTGTTGTTGTTGTTGTTGTTGTTGTTGTTGTTGTTGTTTGAGATGGATTCTCCCTCTGTTGCCCAGGCTGGAGTGCAGTGGTATGATCTAGGCTCACTACAAGCTCTGCCTCCCAGGTTCAAGCGATTCTCCGGCCTCAGTCTCCCAGGTAGGTGGGATTACAGGCGTGCACCACCACACCTGGCTAATTTTTGAAAACCATTCATATTTAACTCAACCTAGTCAAATTCTTTCAATTTTTATAAAATTTGTTTTCTTAATATTTTCATATTTTCTGTTAACATATGATCACAAAAACCATGTTTAAAGATAAGAGGCACTGTGACTCACCAAAAAGAAATTAGTGATATTCAAGCTAACACATTTGTCACCACACAGTTACCTTATTTTTGTGTGTGTGATGGGAACACTTAGGATCTACTCTCAGCAAATTTCAAGTATACAGTATAGTATAATTAACTGTAGCCACCGTGTTGTACATTTGATTCCCAGAACCTATTCAGCTTAAAACATTTCTCCATTTCCCATACCCCTGATTCCCTGAAAACCACCCTTCTTCTATTGCTGTGATACAATTTTCTCAGAGCTATGCAAACAATTAAACTAACTGACAAGAGAGAATTTGTACAGAGATTAAGAGTTATTCTTAAAGGCTGGTGTGGTGGCTCACACCTGTAATCTCAGCACTTTGAGAGGCTGAGGCAGGCAGATCATGAGGTCAGGATTTTGAGACCAGCCTGGCCAATATGATTAGATTCTGCATGTCAGTGAAATCACATAGTATTTGTCTTTCCGTGTCTGGTTTACTGTATTTCACATAATGTCCTCCAGGTTCAACCATGCTGTGCAAATGGCAAGATTTCCTTCTCTTTTATGGTTGAATAATATTTTATTATATATGTCATTATTTCTGTATTCATCCATTCATTGATAGGTACCTAGTTTGTTTCCATATCTCAGCTACTGTGAATAATGCTGCAATGAATACAGCAGTGCAGGTATCCCTTTAAGATACTGATTTCATTCATTTGAATGTATATCCAAAAGTGGGATTGCTGGATTTAGATTTATTTTCTTTTTTTCTGAAATGGGGTCTCACTCTATTGCACAGGCTGGAGAGCAGTGGTGCCATCTCGGCTCATGGCGACCTCTGCCACCTGAGTTCAGGTGATTCTTGTGTTTCACCCTCCAAGTAGCTGGGATTTCAGGTGGACACCACCACGCGTAGCTAATTTTTGTATTTTTAGTAGAATGTGGTCTCACCATGTTGGCCAGGCTGGTCTCGAATTTCTGACCTCAGGTGATCTGCTCTTCTTGGCCTCCCAAATTGCTGTGCTTACAGGCATTAGTCACAGTGTCGGGCCCAGTAGTTCTGGATTTCTGGGGAAGCTTTGTGGTGTTTTCCATAATGGCTGTACCAAGTTACATTCCAACCAAAGTGCACGAAGTTTCCCTTTTCTTCATATGCTTGCCGAAACTTATTCCTCATCTTTTTGATAGTTAATAAATATTTGTTGTATTAAAAATTGGTCTGTATCCTGAGTAAAATGGACAGCCATTTTTAGGGTTTTGAGCAGAGGATTTAATATCATTTCACTTTTGCTTACGGGGTCATTCTGTTGCTGCATTGAAGATAGTTCTTGGGTAAATGCTGGAAGCTGGTAAACCAATGGGTAGGTCATTGCAATAATTCAGGTTTGAAATGATCATGAATTGAAATGAGTGAGAAAGTGAATGCAGGACAAGTGTCTAAATTCTAGATATATATTTTAGGTAGCATGAACAGGACTTTCAAGTAAATGTGAGTGGGAGAGAAGAGTCAAATAAGACCTCATGTTCTTGGATTGAACAATTGGGGAAAAATTGAACTGCTACAATCTGTAGTAGAGAAAGCTAAGGATGATATATATATAGGGGCAGAGTGGGGAAGATCTATTTCAACATATAGAAAAAATAATGGGAGTGTCTGTGCTTTATGTTATCTATAGGATAGGGAATTTCAAGTCTATGCCTCCATCCAGATATGAATTGTGAGAATACATTTCTAATATTATATTAAATTTTTCTTCATATATAAACATGACTGTGATGGTTAATACTGAGTGTCAACTTGATTGGATTGAAGAAGGCAATGTATCATTCCTGGGTGTGTCTGTGAGAGTGTTGCCAAAGGAGATTAATATTTGAGTCAGTGGACTCGGAAAGGCAGACCTACTCTCAGTCTGGGTGGGCACCATCCAATCAGCTGTTGATGCAGCCAAAATAAAGCAGGCAGAAGAAGGTGGAAGGACCTGACTTGCTGAGTCTTACAGCCTCCATTTTTTCCCCCATACTGGATGCTTCCTGCCCTCAAACATCAGACTCCAAGTTCTTCAGCTTTTGGACTCTTGGGCTTAAACACCAGTGGTTTGCCAGGAGATCTCAGACCTTCAGCCACAGACTGAAGGCTGCACTGTTGACTCCCCTACTTTTGAGGTTTGGGCACTTGTAATTACTTCCTTGCTCCTCAGCTTGCAGACAGCCTATTGTGAGATCTTGCCTATGATCATGTGAGTCAATGTTCAACAAACTCTCCCTCATGTATACATCTATCCTATTAGTTCTGTTTCTCTAGAGAACCCTAATACAATGAACAACTCAAATTTGCTGTGTCCAAACAAAAATTCAGTGTCTTTCTCCTCAAACATACTCCTCCTGTAGTTTTCCTTGTATCTTTGAAAAGGAATAATAAAGATACAGTTGTATCAGAGAACGATCAAAGCATCATTCTAAACACCTTTTTCTCTTAACCACAAATTTTTAGATTTTTAAATAACTTTTGAGTTTATGTCCTTTTCCTCCTTTCAGCTATATATTAATCCTATACTATTTCTCACCTGAATCAATGCAGTGACTCATTAATACCTCAGCACACAACTCCCAGAATGTCATTAACAAAATTATTTTTTTCAACTTTCAGCCAAAGCATTGTGGCTATCTAAAAGTCCTTCATATTCACCCCAATTTGATTTAGTCTCTTCTTCTGTGTTTCTACAATAGCTTAATGTGGGTCCACTATAATACTTATATGACCAACGATAAGTGTCATTTATCTGTGAAATGTTTCATGTCTAAGTAATTCATACTAGAGCTACTAGAATTCACCTAGTTTATGGATTTGTGGTTTGGTTGCAGGGTATGTTGAAGAAAGTAAACAGAAAAAGTACTCTTTGGCTGGTAGTAAGAGTTCTACAGAGTTCTTTCTCTTTGATTGGCTTTACAGAACAACTGCTGTAGACCCAGTTGTCACTACCAATTAAAACTCCCCAGCTTCATGTCTGGGAAGAAATCCCCCAAAGTGTCTGATTCTTTCCCCCTACTTTATTCCATGTTTTCCACATTACTCACATGTGGTTTCCGACTACTTCTTTAATTTCTCACCATTTCACAGCTCTTGTACCAGATTTGAGCTTTCACTATATGGCTTATGCCTTCGGAGCCCTTGGGTGCTCAAGCATTAAATCCCAATATCTTCTAAACCTTCTCTTTCTTCTTCTACAGAAAGATCTGCTCTCCTGTGTATGACCACTTCTGTCTTGATTCCGATCTTACCTAAGGTAAGCAGAATTAACAATCCAAGGGCTTTTAACTGGATATAAGTCAAATCGTTTTTTAAAAATTGCTTAAATGTTCATTCATTTCCAAGTTTATTTTCTAGTGAATAACTAGTGATTAATAACTAGCATGCAACCATGTATATTGCTACATTAAAAAAAATTTTAAGAGTATTTTATTTGCATTATGATTTAAGTAAGTTCATGAAGTTAGTATGAAACCTTACCCAAAGTTATTACTGCTCAGGATATAGAAAACAAATTCCTATTTCCAAACAAATTAGCTTTGTGAGTACAGTCCATTGGATGCTTAGCAATGGACTGATTAAAAATGAGGGAAACAGGCTGGGCACAGTGGCTCATGCCTGTAATCCCAGCAATTTGGGAGGTTGAGGCAGGTGGATCATGAGGTCAGGGTTTAAAGACCAGCCTGGCCAATATGGTAAAACCCCATCTCTACCAAAAATACAAAAATTAGCCAGCCGTGGTGGCTAATCCATGACCGTAGTCCCCAGCTACTTGACAGGCTGAGGCAGAAAAATCGCTTGAACCTGGGAGGCAGAGGCTGCAGTGAGTTGAGATGGCACCACTGCTCTCCAGTGTTCCTCCTCTTTATAAACATATATATATATAATATATATGTTATATATATATTATATATATTAATATATATAATATAGTATGTATTAAATATATATATCTCCCCTTTATATATATTATATATAATATATTATATTTATATAAAAATTTATGTTATATATAATATATTATATATAAATGGGAGATATAATATATATATAATATATATAATAATATATATATAAATGGGAGAGGAACATGTAAGCCAAAGAAGTTGCTGCAACAAAATAACAAAACAAACTCTATAATTTATCATTCCCTTAAATATTAAGTACATATTGTTTCAATTTTGTAAAATTACACATCAAATATACAAAAGTGATTACTATGATACTGCAAGGAAAAGAAGGGTTGATATACAGCCATAACATGTGGGGAACTGTCATGACCTAATATATCTTTTATCATGCATTACTCAAATGATGCTGCTAGGTCCAAAAGGAAAATATTTTATTTTTGTATATTATAACCTGCTTTTGTATTATGCTATATGTATCTCACATAAAATTTTTATGTATTCACAAATATTTCCAATATTAATTCATTTTTATGACATAAAGTGGGGATTTTAATTGAAGACATATAGACAGATATAGATATAGATTTAGATACCTATAAAATCTAGAAAAGCCATAGAGCAATTTAAACATTGCTGAAAAAGATTTCAGTTATTCAGTCAAATGTACTAATGACTTGACTTGAAATGTTTAACTTTTAATAATCAAGATCAAAACACTTGGATAACTTTTATAACCTATGTGAGAATGTGCATAAAAATTTTTTAAAAGACTATTGTCATAAGAGTCTTTCAATAATATTCCTCCCTTGTTTCCATACTTTAAGACTGTTTGATAGAACACATATTCCATGATTCAAGCATGCCATCTTTTGGGAATATTGCTGATTCATAATACAATGATCATAACTGATTTGAATGAAGAAGACTTCGGTTTCTTTTTTATTTGTGCTGAATTAAACATTAAGCATTTTATTTTAAAAGCATGTCTTCTGTACTTTACTGAACATTGACAAATTCTTTTAAAATATATTAGTAATAATATATTATGCATTTCCAAGATAACAAAGAAAATTAAGAAAAGAAAGCTTACCGAAATCACAGCAGATTTTTCTACTGCTTCACGGTTTGGAAGTTTAAGGATAATTGTCATAGATTATAGTTCTGTAAGGACACCATATGTTAATTCCAAACTGTGAATGTTCACAGAAATATATACAAAGAGCCAAAAATACTATTTTGTAGATTACTTTATGTATATGTAGGGTTTACTTAGGGTTTTTTCACACACACACACCACACAAACTGCTTATCTTTTTAAACTTCTAACAGCTTCCTGAAGACTAGTCCCACCTGAAAGATTAGGAATACAAACCTCAAAGAACTCCCAGAAAGCTAAGATCTAAAGATAAATTGTCTTTTTATCGAATATATAGAAATGTGAGATTCATTTTAAATGTATGACTGTAGAGAAGAATGATCTGAAAGGTAGTCTACTGGGAGTCATAAGAAAAAATCAGTGTCTAAAACCATGAAGAGGTAACTCAATGTTCACGCCTATACAATAAAGCAGGGAAGAGACCACTTCTTTAGTCACATAAGAAGGAAACAGAATTGACCTATTGATGGCATTCAAGTTCATCAAGAGTTGTTATTCAGTTGCTGTTCAGGAAATGAAAATCCACCCTTCTAATAATGCCAAGGAAGTTGCTGTAACAATGTAACAAAATAAACTCTATCATAGAGGGCTGGTACGTAACACAGTAACAAACAAATAACCGAATAACTACATAGGTACATACCTACCTAAATATATACTGCCTTCCCTAAATATCTTTAAAAAGAATTAAAAAAAAAATAGTAACTCATCTCTTCAGGATCCACTTTTCTTGGAGTAAATAGATAAGTGAAACACGAGCAGAAAATGCCTGAACTTAAGATTCTGTTTTTTAGTGTGTATTTAATGAAGTCTTAGAACATATTTAATAGGGCAAATGTTACTGCATTTATTTTATCATGAGAGAAACCAAACCTTAAAAAGAGAAAGTTATTCAAGGTATACACCTGTAAGATGTCTGCAAAGTCCTACTGGGAATAAATGTTGACTCACCAATTTTAAGGAAGAATTTTTTAAACACTGAGAAAACTTAGAAAACTTACCACTAATTCTATCTAATCTAAACATATGACCAAGAAGAAAAGGTAATAACAACAGAAGTGTGTGGACAGATTTTTGTTTTCAGAGAAAGTATTTCTTGTCACAGGCTGGGGTAAAAGCAGATGTGACTGAGATGCATTCAGAACCATCAGTCGAAAGAGAGCTGGGTCTAGAGCACTTACTAAATTCTACCAAACACCAATTATAAGCCTTCAAAACAAAGACATTCCTAAATAAAATCAATCTTGTGTAAACTTGTGGATGACCTCTTACTTTTGTCTGCTCTATTTCTTACAAATACACTTATAACAGTCTTTCCTTTTTTTCCCTTATTTTATTTATTTATTTTTGACACAGAGTTTTGTTCTTGTCGCCCAGGCTGGAGTTCAGTGTTGCAATCTCGGCTCACTGCAACCTCCCCTCCCAGGTTCAAGCTATTCTCCTGCCTCAGCCTCCCGAGTAGCTGGGATTACAGGTGTGATCCACCACACCCAGCTTTTTTTTTTTTTTTTTTTTTTTTTGGTATTTTTAGTAGAGACAGGCTTCAGACATGGTCTCGATCTCCTGACTTCAGGTGATCTGCCCGCCTTAGCCTCCCAAAGTGTTGGGATTACAGGCATGAACCACCGTGCCTGCCCCAGCCTTTCCTTTTAAATGATATTTTCAGAATTGTTGAGGAATGTAACAAAGAGAGAAAATTTTGCACTAGAAGGTTCTTTGTCACTGATTATTATGTAAACTCGGTTAATTTATTGTTATTATTGAAGAAGAGTACAGAAATTGGATTCTCAAATGGTGCTAAAAGTTGCTTAGAATAATAAAGATCTAAGATATAGATGTTTGGAAATGCCACTTCTGCCACCTTGCCCATTTAAGAAAAAATTAGTTCACCTTATTTTATTTTTGATTATTTTGACCTAAGTTAGATTGAGGAATCATACATATTGTTAAATATATTAAATTTTTAGCCAAAACACTTTGGCTCACCCTCCAGTTTTACTTTTTGTCACCTACAGCCTCTCTGTGCCTGAATTTCCTTGCTGGATTTAAACTCTACCCAGCTGATTTCAATGAACTTTTAGTAGATGCAATGAAAAGGTTCTATAAAAATTCTGTAAAAGAGCTGGGGGCTCACACCTGTAATGCCAGCACTTTGGGAAGCCGAGGTGGGTGGATCACTTGAGGTCAGGGGTTCGAGACCAGCCTGGCCAATGTGGTGAAACCCATCTCTACTAAAAACACAAAAATTATTTGGGTGTAGTGATGGGGCACCTGTAATCCCAGCTACTCAGGAGACTGAGTCAGTAGAATCACTTGAACCCGGGGGCAGAAGTTGCAGTGAGCAGAGATTGCACCACTGCATTCCAGCCTCGGCGACAGAGTGAGATTCCATTAAAAAAGAAATACTGTAAGGCAGTTGTTACTTTAAAACAATATGTAGAGGAGAACTTTGTGAGTAAATAACAATAATGAAGGCTTCTATTTTACATAAATTAATTTTAGCATATAGAAAGTTGTAATTTTTAAAGTAAATTTTCTTTATCTTTTTGTAAAATATGAGAGGAGTATAAATCTCTACAGTCGCCATTCCTGTATCACATGTATATCACACGTTTTCTTCTGTGATTTCAAAAGAGGGATTAACAAGTAAATGTTGTGATCAAGATTGGCCAGGACACATATTTATAACAATAAAATGATAATGGGAGGCAAAAAGATCCCCAATTACTAGAATGCACTGCTTTGTTGAATTAAATTTTCTAGTACGTCTTGCCCTGAAACATCACTTGAATTTGAGATAATATCTGCACAGTCCTTTGGAGTAGTCAAGTTAGATTAAATGCCTTAAACAATAAGATTAGTACCAGTGACTTAAAAATAAATGTATTTGTGTTACCTTTCCCCAGCTCAAAGGAACCATAACCTATTGAAGAGTCTAGAATCTAATTTTAGGTGCAAGTAGATTAAATCTCAGTCTCACCACATAGGAGCTCTGTATCTTTTCACAAATTATTCAGGCTTTCAGAGCCCAATTTTCTCAACTGCGAAAAGGTAGTACTAAATAGTATTTACCATAAAACTCTGTGGTAGTGATTAGAGTTTATATCTATGTGTGGTTGCTGGACGCAGTAAACCAATAATATTACCTGTTCCTGTTCTTATAAACAATGTGAATAACAGTAGAGGGCAAATGCCCAATACACAATTTCAATATCCTTAATTTGTGAGTTACTGTCTTGTGAAGGAAACCCCCTAAAGAATATAAAACTCTCTGTTTTGGCTCAGAAGGAAAGGAATATCCTCTTCCCAGGTTCTTTCGGTCTACAGATGCTTTTTATCAGGTGTAGAGTAACAGCCCAAAAGGTTTCAAATACTTTTCGGAAGACTGAGTAGTGCCCAGAGAACCAATGAGGCGAGTCCAGCAGCATCTCTGAGCTGTCAGCCTCATGCCCATATTCTCTGCCAGTCATCCACTCCTTTCTATGATTCCGTAGAATATGCTCTAAATGCTCCATGAGACTCTTGGGGCATCAAGTGTGCACTGATGGAAGCATGGGTCAGACGAAACTAACTAATGAGCACTGTCAAAATTCGAGTTGTTATCTGAAACTCAATATTGACTTTCCTGTCAATGTTTTAAGAATACTTGAGAGCTTAAGAGACTTAGCTTTGCCTGTATCATGTTATCTTTGTCTAAGATAATGCAGAAGAAGATTTACTCTTATTGAAGTATTTATCCTGGTGCATATGCTGAAACAAATTCTTGAATCAACTAAAAAGAACACTATGTCACTTGTAGAATGAAGTATAGCAAATTTTGTATAAAACTAAAAAAAAAACAAAAATTAAAACTCTGAGTTGGGGGGAAATATATTAACCCTTTTGAGCCATGTTTACATCACTATATTACATCACAACAATAACTGTTACTTCACTATTTTAGAAGCTCAGTCATTATTACACTACTTTTCCAAACCATCTATGTAAAACTCGGAGCAAAGCTATTTGAAGAAGATTGTAAGCTCTCTTTTCAATCGCAGTCTCTATAAACTGACGTTCTGTACTTGAAACACAAATTGAAACAAGGAGGTAAAAGGGAAATGAACAATCAGTGTTTTCCAAATTGCTTCTTTGGTAATAATGTCACACGAAAGTATTTTGTTTCTGTTTTTGTTTTTTGCAAAAAACAAAGAGGTGGAATGAATTAAAGAGGCAGAGCAGATCATAAAATAAAACTGGAAGTTTAATAACCTGCTACTTTTCCTTTAGACATAGAAAATATACTTTATGAATACCTAAAACATTATGGTAATAGATTATTGCTGTTATGTATTATGCATATGACAATGAATTTATGCAATGTGTCTACATCAAGTAAAAGAGATTAACCAGAAGAAACTAACTTCAAAGTACATCGTCTTTTAGGTCTTCAAAGTAATAAAAATCCAAGCACTTCCCTTTTAGGGTATTTGTTCTGCACCATTTAGAATGCAGTTTCTTTCCTTCATTAGGCCCTCCACATGAGATAGAGCAAATCAGAGGCTACAGAAATAGAGATTTCTCCATTGTACTGATAGTCTCAGATGTTTGGGATTGCTAACCTATTACTGGTTTTGTAAGCCTTATTCTACATTGTCCACCCATTTCTTAACAGCTGTGCAACAGATTTTCCACTTATTACTACTTCCAAATAAACAACGACCCAGTCAGACCTTGTAAAATTAGATGTTTCATATAGAAATTTGGCCACGTTCCCTAAAATTATAAGCAATTCTTACTTGTGAGTATCAGTTCATACTAAAATGCTCTCCTGGGTACCCTATTTCAACATAGTTCTGGTAGGAATGTGTAACAGTACTTGATAATTTTTTTTGTTAATAAGGTCATAAAAACATTGTACAAAATTGTTAACATGAAACATTTCCATAACTTGTGAAATGGAAATAGGAATGATACACAGGTTGATTTTATTATGATGCAACTAAATGTGAAATACATGAAACCATATGAAGATAAAGTTCCAAGTTGAATTATGCCAAAGAAAATTGATTAAGGTATTTCTATTTTGATCAAAGTTACGTGAAGTTGTGTCACTACAAAACTCTGGGAGTAAATCATAAAATGTATATTTTTAAATTGAATGTTGATGAGTAGAGCAGTTACAGAACAATTTCCTGTTGAGTGAGCAGTAGGAAGTTATAGGTCCTTAACAGGAACAGATTGATCCATGTATAGACAGATCAGAGAAATACATTTATTAAGTACTGTATGTTCATCACAAAGTTCAACCTAGCAGAGATTTTCTATCATATTGTCCATGTGGTGACTCCTTCACAAGCTTTAAAGTAATTGTATTATTTTATCTTAAACTGATAGATAAAATTGTATATATTACCATGTACAGTACAACATGATGTTTTAAAGTATATATACGTATATACACATGGTGGAATGACTACATCCAGCTAGTTAGCATATGGATGACTTCACATGATTATCCTTTTTCTGGTGAGAACATCTTACATCCATCCACTCTCAACATTTTTCAAGCATACAATATATTGTTAACTATAGTGACCATGTTGTATAATAGACCCCTTGGGCTTATTCATCCCATTTAACTGAAATTTTGTGTCCTGCGATCAATTTCTCCCCAACCTCCACAGCACCCCAATCAACCCAGCCCCAACTAAACATATTTTTTTGCTTATTACTTCTGTGAGAGCAACTTTTTTATTTCATTTAACATAATTTCCTACAGTTTCATGTATGCTATTGCAAATGACAGTATTTAATTCTTTTTAACAGCCAAATTGTATTCCATTGTGTATACACACCACATTTTCTTTACTCAGCTATCTACTAATGGACACATAGGCTGATTCCATATCATGGCTATTGTGAAAAATACTGCAACAAATATAAAAGTAGAGAGACCTTTTCGACATACTGATTTTATTTCCTTTGTATGTATACTCAGTAGCAACACTGCTGAATCATATAGTAGTTCTGTTGTTAATTTACTGAGTAACTTCTATACTGTTTCCATCAATGGATACACTAATTTACATTTCCAACAATGCTTGAGGGGTTTTTTTTTTTTTTGCCACAACCTTGCCAACACTTATAATCTTTTGTCTTTCTGATAATAGCTAGTTCTAACTAATAATTTAAATTAAATAATGACGGTAAAATAAAATTTGTAGATGATTGTTCTCAAAAGATTTCATTTTTAAAAAAGGTTGAATAGTATTCCATTGTGTATATATATCATATTTTCTTTATTAATCAGTGATGGATACTTACATTGATTCCATATTTTGGTTTTTGAAAATAACGCTGCAATGAACACATGGATTAACCTAGAGGACATTCTGCTAAGGGAAATAATCCAGGCACAGGAAGACAAACACCACATGATCTCATTTATATATAAAATCTAAAAAAAAAATTGAATTCATAAAAGCAGAGAATAGAGTGATGGTTACCATGGATTGGGAGCATGGCACTGAATGGAGGAATATTGGTTAAACGGTACAACGTTTGAGTTAGTACAGGAAGAATAAGTTCCCCATTTACTAACCTATTTTACAGTATAGTATGAGTACTACACTCACATACTACAATGTACTGTACAGTATGATGACCAGAGTTAATAAAAATGTATTGCGTAGTTGGAAACTGCTAAGAGAGTGATATGGTTAGGCTTTGTGTCTCCACCCAAATCTCATTCTGAATTGTAATCCCCAAGTGTTGAGGGAGAAACCTGGTGGGAAGTGTCTGGATTATGGGGGTGGTTTCCCCCAAGCTGTTCTCATGAAATCTGATGGCTTTATAAATGGTAGTTTTTCCTGTGCTCTCACACACTTCTCCTTCCTGCTGCCTTGTGATGAAGGTGCCTGTCTTCCTCTTCACCTTTGGCCATGACTGCCAGTTTCCTGAGCCCTCTTCAGCCATGCTCAACTGTGAGTCAATTAAACCTCTTTCCTTTATAAATTACCCCATCTTGGGGAGTTCTTTATAGCAGTGTGAAAAGGCACTAATACAGAGAGTGAATCTTAAATGTTCTCATTACAAAAAAATAAGAATTAACAGTGATATATATATGGTAATAAGCATTATTGACTCATTCCACATTGTTTACATATATTAAAATATGATGTGAGTATAAATATATATAATTTTTCATGCATCAATTCAAAAAATGTAGTAGATTTCTATCTAAAGTTGGGCCAGTATTAACATTACTATTGAATTTTCTATTGAGAGTATTAATAAAAGCAATTATAAAATCAAAACCAGAAATATAAGAATTAGAAAGAAGAGTTAAATTGTCCCTATAAAACTGTATAGTAATAGATCTAAAGATTCAAAGAAAAGAAATAAAAAATCTACAAAGATATAAAATTAATATAAAAAAATCTATAACCTTTGTATATAAAAATAATGTTAGGCAATATATTCCGGCTCTCTGTACAAAGTTATTATAACAACAAGTCCTGTTGTGAACATGATTATATTTCTATAGAGTAAATACTTAGAAGTGAAATTGATGTGTCATAGGGTGATTATATGCTCAACTTTATCAGACATTACCCAAAAGATTGTCAAAGTTGTATCATTTTTCATTCCCACCAGCAGAGTATGAGTTTAGTTACTTCATTTCTTTACCAACACTTGGTGTTGTTAATCTTTTGTAATTTTAGCAATTCTAGTGGATGTGTAATAGTATTTGATTTTTTTAAATTTACATTTTGCTAATAACTTATTACATTAAATGTTTTGTGCTTATTAGGCATTTATCTTTGTAAACTGTGCAAATCTTTTCCTCATTTTTATTGTGTCATCTGTTTACGATTGATTTGTACAATGTCTTTATATATTCTGAGTACAAGTGCTTTGTCAAATATATAGAATGTGAATATTTTCTCCCATAGCTTAGCTTTTTCATTCTCTTAGTGTTTTGTTCTTTTTTTTTTTTTTTAATTCTGAAGAGCATAGGTTTTCCTTGTTTTGTTTCTAATGAAGCCTGATTAGTCATTTTTGTTTTCTTTTGTGGCTAATGCTCTTTGGGTGTTTCTATAAAATCTTTGCCTAGCTCAGGTCCAGAAAATATTATTCTATATTTTCTTCTAGAAGCTTTTGAGCTTGAGATTTTATATTTAGGGCTATGTGCCATCTACAATTATTTTTGCATATATGATATGAAGTAACAATATTTATTTTTTTCCTATATGGATACCAGGTTTTCTAGTCTGGTGATTAAAACAATTTTCCTTTCTCTATTAAATTACTTGGGTACCTTTGTGGAAAATCAATTGTCCATATCTGTATGGATCGAGTTCTGGACTCTGTTCTGTTGTTTTGGTCTATTTGTTTATCCTCCCACTATGCTAAATAATGTCATTCAAAAGGAAGCCTAACTGTGTTGGTGTCACTGTCCACCCAAATTCGATGGGCAAATCTAGGTAGAGAATGATTCCTTCTGTGTACTTTCAAGCTTCCAATACAAGCTGCAATATATATGGATTAATTTAGATGACAGCATAGAATAATGAATGAGAAAAAGCCTTTGGAAACAAACACATATGAATTGAATGCTATCATACAGGAAATCCTTTTATGCTTTTAAAAATCTCATTTTCCTCACCTAATGAAGTAAGGCTTATATTGCCAATCTTATAATTTTTTTGAGATACTTAGTAAGATACCATATTTAAAGTACCCAGTGGAGTCTTTGACATATATGGAGTAAACATAACATACCTAGCAAGATAACACTATACTCAGAGGCTGAGAGGGTGAAGATTATTTGTACAAATGTAAAACACAGAGACAATTTTGAGTGCCTGCCCTATTTATTACTTCTTTGTTTTTTGTTCAGATTAGCAATGTCTTCTTTAGATTATGTTATCAGTGATTTTTAATTTACCATGTTCTCCTGTGTATAATGGAATGCTATATTCTTATATATTTCTATTTTGTGATTATTGCCTTTGTAATATCATAATTATCCATGCTCATTACTTTCTCATCATGTTGACGAATGATAACAAACTTCACTATTTGTGCACATATCTTTTCAATGCCTTTTCTTACATCTGAATTTCCCAGCATAAAAAATAAATCAAGCATGCACATCTTTATCAGTAGGAAACAGAGCAATGTTACTCAGGGCATTTTTCCCAATAGGTTTACTCTTTCATTACTGTGTAATTAACCCCACATTGAGAATTCTATTGTGAATACTTTTGCAGCAGCAAATTAAACATTTGACTTGCATACTATTATGTTTCTGTGAAAGTGACTATCATGTCATTGGAAAACAGGTGAGCAATGTTATGAGCAATGAAGAGTTTTCAGTAAAGTTTTCAATGATGCTGGAAGATTTGCCCTGGGAGAAAATACTCCATATATTTCAAAGACTCCACCATAATTTCTGGCACGAAACCCATCAAAATCTAATAAAGTAGCTTAATTAGCATGATCATCATCTTATTAATAATTTACTGGTTGGCAAAGGCACTGATGGGATTATAATGCATCATTTTAAACCTAAAAGAACATTATTGTGATGCTCATTAAGGTGAGCACTATAGAAGTAAAATCTGCACTAAACAAATTTGGTATCTTTAAAATATAACTAGATATCCTGCCATTTACTGATAAATCGTATTCCTATAAGATAGCATATTTATTTCTATGAATTATGCAATTCATATCTAAAAACAGCTTCAAAGTAACCATTCTGTCTTCAAGGTAACCATTCTGACATATACATATATATTTGTTCCTGATCAACAGTGCATATTTAAAATTTTCAGTTAAATGACCCATTTTAGCAAAGCAACAAGAAATTAGCAAAAATCACTATCAATATTTAATATTAAAATCCTCATCCACAGAAAATGAGATTTCTAATGGATCTTAGAATATCTGTAATGCCCAGTGTATATTCCCAATTCATCGTGCAGACAGTATAAAGAAGTCAACATAACAGGATAGAACAGATGTCTATTCTAAATCCTCCTTAGAGACACTGAGAGTCTAGAGTGACAGGTGAATCTTTGATTCTACCTGGCTAAAGGGATTGATAACAGAATACAGAGCCTGCAGTTCCTAGGTCACTAATTGAAATTTGATCCTGGTATATGCCTAGGGAAAAATAGAAGTGGGTAGGCTTCCTACTTTAATCATCTGCATTATAAAAGCCATTATTTTATGGATATGAGTGTCCTTCACCTTCTAATATAATGCGGCTACAGCATTAAAAGACAGGCAAAACCCAGCCATCCACCTATAATGGTCTTTCACAAGACATGTATTTTAAATCTTGTTTGTTACTATGACTCTCCTCCAAACAGGCTGTGCTGCAGTGTGGCCCCAACTAGGCTGCACTGCCTGCTCATTGACAGTCTTACTTTATGAACTAAAAACAACAAGAGTGAGTGTGCTTCCTTCCCAATTAAACATAATTCAGTCCCTAGAGATATTGCCACATTACTGATCCAGTGTTCAACTGAAAGAAACATGATCAAATTCAAGCAAAGTAGAATTCTTGGCAATTGAATCACTGAGGCTTCAACAGTATTTTGATGATAAAGAGAAATGGTCATTTCAGGGTTATCATTTGTCTGAAATTAAAATCTGTATTCAATGGCCACACAGTTCTTTTTTTCTTTTAATTACTGTAATTGTTTAGGAAAATCTAAAGTACTTGAAGCCAAACTAAGTGAACTGTTTTACAACATTAGTGAACCATTCACTAACACAACTGCTTGTCCTATAAAAGTAAATATAGACTATACAATGTTTTTTTTTTCTAACAAAAGAACTCTACAGTGCATATAACAAGATCTGGATTATACTTTCCTACCTAGAATCTACTTAGGAAGAAACTTTTTCTTTCTCAGGAAAAGTTCATATATTGTTTAGCTATTAATAAATGTTTAAGGCATTTGCCCCCAAAATTTGATGAACCATTTTTATTAATAGAATCTTTCAAAACTTTCTAGCTCATTGCTTTGAAGACCATGGGATAAAGAAAAAAAAACTCTCTGGCTCACTACTTTATACATATTATGTCAAATTGATTATTCAATATCTTGCAGTGATCTTGGTGGTTTCACAAAGACAAAGACATATACTAAAATGCAGAGCCATCCACTAAAGAGTACAAATCCCTTTGTAATAAATAATTTCAAGGCAAATAATGTGGCCAATCTAAATAAGAACAAAGTATATCAATAATGATTAGGTCTACATTATTGAGTTAATAGAATAGGTCAGAGGAAGATCAAAACCAAATTCAGTTATGTGTGTGTTTATCTCCTTCAATAAATGGTGAACTTCCTATGGCTGGAGACATAAATATTCTATGGCCTTAGTTTATCCTACTTTATGATACTAGACCCTTACTGAATGTTTACTTTTGAAATATAAAATTGAAATATCTTTAATTAGATGTGATGTTTGCATAAGTAAAATAATCTGAACATTTAGTCCAAGTGTAAAAAATATTGCTTCAATTATTTAAAATCCATGATATTCTTAAGTTCCTTTTTAAAAATAAATTAAACTACAGAGATCTTAAAATGACATGCTATACATTTCTTTCAACTGATTGGGGTTTAGACGTACTCATCATTAATCTGCTGATATCTGAGCTGAACAACATTCTTGAAAGAAAATATGTCATTTATAGGTTAGTGGTTTAAATTTTTATCTATTTCTATTTTTTTGGTAACTATTTAATAACAAATTGTCTTACCATAATTATATAGTAAGTATGTAATTCTGTCCTAGATATTGAAAATGCAATGCAGCAGACACAAACTCATGGCTGCTCCTGAAGGTGAACGTCTGCTTCTTTTGACCCCTGTTTGGACAGCTGTATTTAAGTTAAGCTGCCTTCGAAAAATGGTATACTAAAGCACAATTTTTGTAGTGATACAAGGTACAAATACGTTGAATTTTAGAAGTAGAAATCAGTGTGGGAGTTTCTCCTCTAGGATTTAGTCCATTCCTAGAAATGGAACTATATTGCTGTGGGACCACGGTCAGTAATAGGGCACAACTGGACAAGGAGAGCTGCTTACCAAGCAGAGGGAAACAATTCTTATTTCTCCATGTACCTCCACTGGGAAACCAGCACAGAGGCAATTTTTCTCACTCTATTCATTCCACATCAAGGACACAAAAAGACTTTGGTACCTTTCTAAATAATATCTTCCCTAAATGTCTTGCTGCAAAGATTTCTAATTGCCTACCCAGTATCTACTCTCTTTTTCTGCCTAATAACACCCCACTTTGATTTTGGATAGTAATGTGCCCAGCTGAAATATAATATGTTCTTGTCTAATTTGGAAGTAAGAGAGGCCAGGTGTCATCATTCTAGCTATGTAATGAGAAGTCATTGGGTGAGGCTTTCAGGAAGGCTTCAAATGTGACTCAGCTGGTCGCTCTTTCTGCCCTTGAGTCTTCATTGTTTCTCTTGCTCTGATCAAAAACATGGGGGATAGTGCTGCTATCACTTTCTTTCAACCATGAAAAATGACCTAAAGCATCTCAGAAAGAGTTTGAGTTTCTGAATGTCAGGATCACATTTTGTAAATTTATTTGGCAGAGTCGTCACTG
This sequence comes from Cheracebus regulus, assembly GCA_963574635.1. Lineage (NCBI taxonomy): Eukaryota > Metazoa > Chordata > Mammalia > Primates > Pitheciidae > Cheracebus > Cheracebus regulus. Next base: position 124,579 of record CAUYQU010103160.1, read on the forward strand.
TTTGGGGGCTTTCTATCTGACCAGTCCAAATTCCAACGTTTGGACAAAATTCATCAATTCCATCAACTGAGTTACATGTCTCCCACCATGACCTACATCCAACCCTGAAGTTTTGAAAAGTCATCTGGGACTTCCTTCCTGCCATTTCCTTCCTTCATACCTAAGGCCTTCCATTCATTGTTTCACGTTTTGTGCCACACCTTATTTTGTTTTAACATCCATTTAGCTGCAGTTATAAAGTCAAAAGTTGTTAATAGAAAGGTGGATGAAAGAAAAAAATAGCTGTACAAACAAGTGGGATTTAGAGAGGCAGGAAGAAATAACACAACAAATAATTAAGAGGTAAATACACTCTCTTCCTTATATTTCTTTTATACCAAATTAACATGAGAGCATGAGTTGAAGTTCTAGAATGATATAGCCTCAGTACTTGAATATCAATGAATAACAATGGCTATAATAACAGCCCATTCAACAATAGCAAAGTGAACTAGAGTTATACACACGTACTCATCCATTAACCCAAAAGAGATTTTAGCCTGAGACCAGGAAAGAATGAAATTAGACTTTTTAAAAAGAAATTATTAAAAGTCACAGGGTGCAGTAGCTCACACCTATAATCCCAGCATTTTTGGAGGCTGGGGCAGGGAGATGGCTTGAAATCAGGAGTTCAAGATCAGCCTGGGCAATATGATGAAAGTCCGTCTCTGTGCAAAATATAAAAATTAGCCTGGCATGGTGGCGTGCACCTGTGGTTCCAGCTACTTGGGGGGCTGAGGCAAGAGGACCATTTAAGCCTGGGAGGCAGAGGTTGCAGTGAGCGGAGATCACACTACTGCACTCCACCCTGGACAACAAGGCCAGTCCATATCTTTAAATAAATAAATAAATGCATACATTTTTTAGAAAGTCATGAAAAACTTGTGTATGGGGAAAGAGTGACACAAAATGTAACTTTGCTTATTAAAAATAAATTAGGGCAGGTTGTGGTGGCTCAAACCTGTAATCCTAGCACTTTGGGAAGCTGAGGGGGGAGGATCACCTGAAGTCAGGAGTTCAAGGCCAGCCTGGCCAACATGGCAAACCCCATCTCTACTAAAAATACAAAAATTAGCTTGGGATGGTGGCACCTGCCTGTAATCCCAGCTACAGGGGAGGCTGAGGCTGGAGAATTGCTTGAACTTAGGAGGCAGAAGTCGCAGTGAGCCGAGATCATGCTACAGCACTCCCGCATGGGCAACAGAGGGAGACTCCAACTCAAAAAAAGAGAAGGAAATTAGACTTTAGGTCTATGTTATTCTAAAGTAAAAAGACTATAAACTTATTGTAGAAATGTTCTTATTCATTAAACAGATTATTTAAGGAAACCCAATACCATTAATTTCTTTTGGAGAGTAGATATTTGTTAACATTCTAATATAAAGCATAATATTTCAATACCATAGAAGAGAAAAGCTATAATACAAGTCATTCTGAAAAGAAAGTCTCAACATTTTATACTTCTGGAGGTTATGTCATTTGAATAAAAATAAGTTTACAGGAGTGACAGTCAAAAGACTGGACTTAATTCTCAGGAGACTCAAGACAGCATAATTTAAATGTGACAAGTTTTTTTTTAAATGAAGTTTTTGTCCTTATTCATGGAAAACTAAAATTTTAATTACTTAATATCTAATTTTAGGCATATCATTAGCAAAGTCCAATCCATTATTTCTGTTTTCTCACTTGTGACTTCAGGAGAAAGTGAATTTCAGTTCTTTATTTTCAAAGACTTTTAAGCTGACATAATAAAAAGAAAAGAAAATGTGAAGAAAAATTCCTTGGGTTTTCAATTTCTTTTTTCTTTCTTTCTTCCTTTTTTTTTGAGATGGAGTCTTGCTCTGCCACCAGGCTGGAGTGCAGTGGTGCAATCTGGGCTCACTGCAACCCCCACCTCCTGTGTTCAAGCAATTCTCCTGCCTCAGCCTCCGAGTAGCTGGGACCCACAGGCGCAGCCACCATGCCTGGCTAATTTTTTTGTATTTTTAGTAGAGACGAGGTTTCACCGTGTTGACCAGGACGGTTTTGATCTCTTGACCTCGTGATCTGCCCGCCTCGGCCTCCCAAAGTGCTGAGATTACAGGTGTGAGCCACCATACCCGGCCTGGGTTTTCAATTTCTAACAAAATTTGAAAAGTCAAACAGCAGTGAAGTCATTCTTTAGGTGGTACAGAGAGGGTCACAACATACAGCCACACAGTACGATTCCAGGAGCACCATTTACACAAACAGCAATGGCAGCCTAGGAATTCATCATCCTGTAAAGTCTCTGGATTTGGAAAACTGCTTGAGAGACTTGATTTTATTTATTTCCAAAGGGAAAAATATCAAAAAGGCAGAGTTTTCAGAAACTATGTACTTCAGTCTCATACTAAGTTCTGGATGCCTTTCTAGACACTGGACTACTTTTAAAAAGTCATTTTCTTACATTTAAACATATCTAAAAGGAGCTATAAATACATATTTCAAATTTTATGATACAATAAATGTAAACACTTTCCTTTCTTTTTCCCAATTTGGGAATAATCGAAATTTGACGGTCATAGTAGGATGGCTCACTCTTACCATAAACAAAAAGATGTATTATTTTACACAGAATTAGAAGAGAACTCAATTAGGATAATACGAAGTGAATGTTTACATAGATCATAATCATGTAATTTATGTTATAATGTTTGCTTTCTGCTCATAAGTGGTAGAGTGAATCACCGTTGAATTTTAAAAACAGGGAAATTAGATGGGCTATGAATAGTTTTTTCTATCTTTAATTTCTCCCTCTCAACTGTTTCCTTCTTGTTAGAAAGCTTCTTTCATTCCTGTATAACTGCTATTTCATTGAACACTTGGGTGTTTTTTTCTTTTTCCCCCTTTTCTTTCATAGCCAAATTTGTGTTAGGGATTATCAGGCCTGTGTCTAAAGTTTGTATCTTGCATGAAGATGCCCCACTGAAGGGGTAAGTGTCTGGCTGAAATTTAGTCCCACACTGCCCACAAAGTTGTGAAAGGCAGTGTCTTCCCAGAGGAAAGGAAGCGGGGAAGCCCCTTTCTTCATTAACCCCTGAACTTTGGGGCTACATCTGTTCAAGATATGAAGGAGTCACTTTTTCTGATTCATGCAGACCTCTTATCATCTAGCAGCAGCCCTGCTCTTAGTAAGAGTTTCTACTCACATTGCAAATATTTCTAATATATTAAATGGAGTGCTTATTGTCAAAGTTAATTGCAATATGGTGAGGTGTGGGTTAATAATAAAGAAATACAAAGCAAACTCAGTATGTGCAAAGTTAAGAAGAAACAACGGAAGTCATAGCAGCTGTTTGTTAGTATCTCTGAAATACCAACAAGCAAATCAATACTGAGCCCTCTTTGAGATCATCTTTCCCAGTGGACCATAATATTAAATAATAGTAACCTAAAGGCTATGAGTTTTTAATAATGCTTACTAAATTTATTTTGTAAACTTACCTTTAGTTGCACAATATTTGAATTTTAAATTTTCTTATGTAGAATGACGCATGTCTTATAGGAATTTTTAAGTTGTAACTCTAGTGAAAATGTAATAATGCCTAATGAATTATAAAAGGAAATCAGCTTATTTAAATTTGTCAATAGAACTCAATAACATTGTTTTTAATGCTTGAAAACCACCTAATGTGAAAAAATTAAGGTTGAGTTTTCTTGAAAGTTACAATCTTACAATTAATAATTCCCAAGGGAATCTAAAATTTTTAATTATGTAATTATTATTTAAACATAGAACACTTATATACAAATGCTAAAGAAAATGGAAACTATATTTTTTATAGTGTTTCACCAACAGCCTAGCTTGCTTCTGGCCAACCAAATAACAGATGGCTACCAGAACAGTCTGTCCCTCAGCCTGAAGTAAATCCGCGAAAAATACAGTCTATCTACATATAAAATTTAAACATTAATTGTTTGAATGCAGTAGAATGATAGTGATCTATGCAGATTATATTATATTGGTATGTAAACATTCAAGCGCCTACACATTAGAAGACATAATCAAGTAGTCAGATGTTTTACTCACACCTAGAGTCACCTTGAATATATTAACTACAAATGTAGGTTGACACACAGGTGCTGTTTGCCACTCAGACACCATGAGCAGCATTGTACTTGTGACTTTCCAAAACGGTGAAAACTTATAGTTGTGACCTCAGCAAAGTACCTTTCCTCCATTAACACTGTAGTTCTGTCTAGAAAATTAGTGCACATTAAAACTCTGCAATATACTTTGTATGTACATACAAATTTGAGTTTGTTTCTAGATTCAGATATTTGTAAACTGATTTTTCAGTTGCAAATACCTACAGGCATTGGGTGGTGGCAAGTTCTTTGTAGGGTAGGCCAGACATGCAGATTGCAAGATGTTCTAGCTGTTCTGATTTTTACCCTCTAAATGTCAACAGCCACCATCCCCATCATAATAACCCAGAAAACCTCCACAGTAAATTTCCATAATATTCCCTTTGGTTCTGCTATGAGAATCTCTTCCTTAGAGGGAAGAGAAAAAAGCACTGATTCTTTCTCTTTCTTCTCATGGTTGTTTGTGATGTAGAGAGTAAATTGAGTGACGGGATTTAAGTGAAGATCCATTATCAACAAAATATCACTTGTCCCTACCAATAACTGAAATCCAAGCATTTATTAACTACCCAAAGAAACAATGGGGGATGTTGTCAGTCCTTCAGATTTTTCCAACCTCAAGCCAAACAGTTGAGGGAATGAATATTTTAATGGCGCTGTCTTAGTATCTACCTAATTATTTCATTGACCATAGAGCTTCGTGGCAACATCTGAGACCTTACTTGCCACAGATATTAGATGGCTCAGGACACATGTGGCAACAGTGTGATGAAGGAATATGGCAGAGGATGGCATCAGTGTGGATGAGTAAGAGGTGGAAGGATGGCCTTGGGGAGGTTCTTAGCGGTGTGTTTCAAAAAGGAGTCAAAGAGGAGGTGTGGAAGAGACAGTTTGAATATGTCAAAAGCAGATTAGCCTAGTTTATCAAGGAATTAACCACTATTGTCCCTTTGCTTTTGCCAAATCCCTTCCTTGATATTTTTCCCCTTTTCATGCATGATGGAGAAGATCATGTCAGTGTCTTGAGTCATTGAACAGGAAGAAAACTCTGCCATCAATCCTGGGATTGTGCAAAACCCTACTACTTCTTGATCTAGTCTTGAAAACACAGGATGATATCTCATTTTCTCTTTTATATGTCGTCTGCTGTAGTAAATTGTCTACAAGATGGAATTTTTGAAAAGGGAGTTTTCTTCAGCAATAGAAAAGGGAAAATCTATTGAGTCATAGTCTGATACAAAGAACCCAGTCAACCAAATGAAAGGGTGGAAGGGATACAGGTATGAAAGTGTTACATTTGATCAGGTAAGACTCCTGTAGCTGCAAAGATATTCCAACAGAGGGCTTTGACTGGGAGCTGGAGCTAACAGAAATTCTGGATACCTAAAATTTGTTATGAATTACGTTAGTTTTGTACAAAGATAATGCAAAGAGGGGTGACATTTGTTAAACACCTCCCACGCTGTGCTATTCACTGTGCTACGTACTTTCCATGAACTCAAGCAGGTATTAATGTCCCAATTATTTGACAAATGAGAAAACTGATGTTCATAGACATTAAAAACACGTCTAATTCCACAAACTTCTTAAATAGAGTCTCTTAGTTGAATTTAGGTCTGTCTTACACAAAGACATATTACATTTGTGCAACAAATCAGTATTTTTAAAATAACTGACAGACTAAAGGAATGAGCACACTGAGAAAAAAAACAAAGAAAAAGAATGGTAACTCAACAACCACAACAGCCACAACCAGAAATCTTGAGGAAAATTAATCATAAACACAGAAGAAACTCTTAAGGTGGACAGAGTTTTGTTCAAATGGAAGTTTATTACATCGAATACAAACACATCTTCCATAATCTTTCTCATTGGTTTTTAGAAGCCCTTTTAAATTTAAGTGTCAACAGTCACTTAAAAATTATTCTAACATCAATAAGAAAAAATAGCAAAATGCAGCATTCTTAAGTCACTTTGTGGTGGAAAAATAATTCCACAGACCTGATTGGTCACTGCATCATTGCAATCATAATTAAATTAACATATAAATGTCTCAATGATATTTTGACTTTACAATGGTGTGAAAGCAATACTCATTCAACAGAAACTGTACCCAAAATTTGAATTTTGATCACTTTCTGTGCTTGCAATCTGTGTTATCATAATTTCTCACATGCTGGCGGGAAGCAGTGAGTCAAAGCTCCCAGTCAGCCACACAATCATGAGGGTTAACAACCAATGCATGATAGTGGACCATGCTGCCAGCTGATTTTGCCTTGTTTTAGGATAATGTCAGTGTTCTGAGCATGTTTAAGGTAGATGAGACTAAGCTATGTTGTCCCATAGGCTAGGTGTATTCAATGCATTTTTGACTTACTGTATTTTCAACTTACAGTGGGTATATAGGGACCCAATTGTAAAATGCGGAGCATATATTTGGTATGTGTTTATGGTTACATTCCTAAGTACTCAGAATTATTTTACATTGTGTTTGGGTTAAGAGAGCATAGAATATGTAAGTCATTTACAAGTGTGTTTCTTAAAGTTTTTTTAGTATGTCATTTTGATGAGGTGAGTTGTATTTATAAAGAAATTTCAACTATGTGAGCAAGAGAGTTCCTCAAGATATTGACTAAATAAAATCTGCCTATATACGCACATGTACATGCACACAAACACATATATTCTCAGAAAGACATATAGAGTATTAGATATGCTATAAACTGAACATGTTGATTAGTCAAACTGAAATGCACTCCAAGCTCTGTGTGTCCAAAGCTTATATTTTTTCCTCATACTGAAATGTCCCTAATATCCGTGAATGATATTGTCTGTATTGTTCCAACATGTAAGTTCATTTCATGATCATTGATTATTTACAAATTTAGTAGTAATATTGAAAGAGAATTAGGAAAGCTACATAGTAAAATACTAAGTTCTCAGTAACAACAACAACAAACTTATCAATGCCAAAAGTCAAGTAATTAAAAAAACTTGAGATAAAAGCCTGAATGTATTTAATAAACTTTTGGTGAACTGTCAATCTTTCTGTATTCTTCAGCTCATCCATGTCATTTTAAAACTCAATGTACAAAGTACATTATATTTTCAACAGATTAACATTTTGCACCTACTTTTTCATAGAATTTCCAGACAAAAAATGCTAAAACAACAATGTGACATTGTTTCATCAATTTATAGCTAAAGTTTTATAGTTTTAGAGCTTCAGAATGTTTTCTCTCATAGGATGCTTTTCTTATATTGTGTCACGTATCTGGCTTTAGCCTCATGATATGCAAGGAATGTAGTTTGCAAAAAAAAAAAAACAAATTTAACTGAAAAATATTTAAGCATAATTTGAAAAGGATAAAAAACCCAAACCTCATTATAAATATATTTAAATGGTACTCATTGAGAAGTAACTAGATATACTTTCAGTAAACTTCTAAATAATTATATATTAGGTATATATAATTCTTTTCCAAATGTTTATGTTTAAAATAAATACCTTTTGATTAAAAGGCTAATTTTAAATTATGATTTTATTTAAAATGATTTAATTTAAATCGTAATAAATTGTTACTTTCAAAAAAATTAACCTTGGTCTTATCTCTTGATAAACTACTATATTAGTTCATGGTACACAATAATCATCTTTTTTTAATTGAAAATAATTCTTCCATGAGTGTTTTTATGCAGAGGCTTTTCTTTAAATAAAATCATACATGCATTTTCTTCTTAGGCTTTTAATTATAATTTGTAAACAACATTAATTCACAGTCTACTAATATAGTGTAATCAAGCAGCTCACATATTTCTTTCAAGTCCTAAGTATTTCTTTGTGTTACAGAACATGCAAAAGAAAAAAAGAAGCAAAATTCAAAAGAAGCAAATATTACACTTTGCTTTTAAGGACAGATGAAACATTCCTATTTTCATGTGGCAGATAAAATAAATAGATATTTCAGTAATGTATTAATTTTTCCAAAGGCGTATATTATGGCCCAAAACAACTTTTATAATTACACTTTTAGAACAACTTCAACATTGAAAAATATTCACTCTATGATTTACCTGTTAGTCTCAAAAGAGAACAAAGTTTCAGAGCAAATCAAAATAGAACATTCATATTGCAAACTGTGGAAGTACGTAATTTCCGTTTTTATGAGACTTGACAAAGGCTGCTCCATAAAGGAGACCCCAGGAAAAGTTGGGAAATACTTTTCCCATGTTATTCCCATAGGCGAATAACTTAGTAGTTGATATTGATCACATAAGCTGTATCCAACATTCTCCCCTTTTCAAGGTTTAACAGTTTGTTTTTCCTATAGTAATCACTTGGAAGTGCCATCACGAGAAATAGCCATGCAGAGCATTTAAATCTGAAATCACACATCTTGGTACTAAAACATTCCATCTGTTCCTTTTGCTGGGAATCCACCACAAACAGTGACACTGCTATTTTGACACTATGAAGCCGGCCACAGACTAGTAAAGCAACGTACACCCGACAGTAGAAATCGAATTGCTGGATATTGAATGAGAGGGCTGGCTTAGAGCCTAAACAAGTGAGTCACTCAACTGCCACCACCTGCTTCCACGTTTACAGAACTGGTGCATAGGGACATTGTTCAAGTTCTTAGGGGTCCCACCTATTAACGAACCAAACCAAATCACACCAGACTAACCGACAATCACACCCACTCTGAGTTTCTGTAGAATCAAACCTCTTGGGAGAGCACAGCATGCACTTTCTACCACCCTTGGTGCCCCTCCAAGCCACACTGGTTTTCCCTAAATGTTGAAATGCCTGACTTCCCCACCTCAACCAGCTCCTAACATTCAAAGTCTCTTGAAGATAACTTAAGATATAAAATATGTCCATGGTAAAGATTTGAGGTCCCTTGTGAGTCCATTATCATAGAAAAGACTGACATCGGCTGCGAGGTGGCTCATGCCTATAATCTCAGCATTTTGGGAGGTCAAGGCAGGAGAATCATGAGGTCAGGTGTTCAAGACCAGCCTGGCCAACACAGTGAAACCCCATCTCTACTAAAAATACAAAAAATTAGCCAGTCGTGAGGGTGCATTCCTGTAATCCCAGGTACTCAGGAGGCTGAGACAGGAGAATTGCCTGAACCCAGGAGGCGGAGGTTGCAGTGAGCTGAGATCGCCACTGCACTCCAGCCTTGGTGACAGCGAGACATTAGTTTAAAAAAGAAAAGAAAAGTTTCCTTTTTATCTTTTTAAAACTGAAAAACCACCCTATTGGCATAAATGCCACGTAATGTATGGAAGGATAACAAGACTGTTGGCAGCCATCTACCACACTACATGTGGTGATTTCTGGTAGTATACAATGTAAAAATCACACTCAGTTACTATTAAAAAGGGCGTAGAGTACACTGATCAATCTGCTCATCTTCTTAGACTTTTTTTGATACATTGTTCATGTGTAGAAATGCTTTTTGTCAATAGAAATAATAGATGTAAATAGGAAATGATGAATAATTTTAGTAAATGGATGTGTGCTTTACAAACATGACATCACACAATGTAACTTGGGGGTGTTCACATATCAGTAAGCTTAATATTTTCATTATTATATTGGAATAGAAAGGAGCATGCACACAGAGACTATCAAACATGAGGACAGAGTATTTGGGTAATTGAGATTAGCTTGATTTTGATGGAATTTTACATGTCTGAATATAGAGACACAAGCGTTTTTTCTTCCTTTGTATTTTGCTTATTTCATTATAATTCCTGGTTTTATTTAAAGGTATATTTCTAATATAATGTCAATTCCATCGCTATTTTCTTATTATACTGTGATTTAGCATCTGTTTAGAAAACAGTACATCCTGGAAGAAGTTACCCCACTTTCTAAGATCCAGTTTTACTAAGCTGCATAATAATATTGCCAATCAGGAACATTAATCAGGCACTTATTATTGGTAAGGCAATTTGTTAAGCACCTCTTATGCATAATATTATTTAAACTTCAGAAATAACCTGGAAACTCTATTCCGAGTCTTCAGTTAGATATAAAACCAAGACTGAGGTTTATGAGAGGTGTTTCTCTATTCTGTTCTAAGACTCAAAAGTCTAGGAGACTAGAATCATAGATTTGAGAGATAATCTAGTCTTATTCTCTCATATTATAACTACAAAAACTTAAATTTAGAGAGATTATATAAATTGTCTGAGGCTACCCAACTAGTTAGTGGAGTATCTACATCTTTGTAATTTTTTTCCCCTCTAATCATATCATAGAACTACATTAATTTTTAACTGTTGAAGAAGGACTGGCATTGACTTTATCCTAAGCCTTTCAGTCTCTGTTTCCAGAAGTTACACAATTACAAAATTTGTGAAAACATATTTCACAGATACCTTACCAATCTCTGACAGACGGTGATAAATAAAATCTCCTGCACCAGCTGAGGCTGGCAGCAAGCAGGGCAGAGTCAGGGGTCTCACAGACAGGCCCAAGAGCTCTGCCCAAATCCCAGGACATAGAATGACAAGAATTTACTATGACTTATCAATAGGGCCTTGGTTTATGTCTCAGAATATAATTTTCCAGTGACCAACTTTCATCATCAATTTTTATGATCCTCTCATTCCTAATTCATGCCTTCATTATCTATGTAGCAAAAGGTAATTGTTAATTTTGCCTAGGCATTTGCAAGAAAATTGCAAAGCTTTTATTACATATAAAGTTGCTTATCATAAATATCTAATTGTAAATATTTTCAATCTTCCTAGAAATTATAAAACATTCAGAGCAGAGACCCCATGTCCAAACTTTTGGAATCTCCAGAGCCTACCACAGTCAAATTGTTTTCTTTAATAATGCAAAAAATGTCTATAAATCATTCCAGCCAAACCTCCAAAAGTTCTGAGCACTAATTTTTAAAAACTGAAAATGATGTCCACTGTTTGATGTCCTAGCTTTCTAATTATTTTGATAGTCTCAAATTCAAAAATGAGAAACAAATGTCTAATTTCTGTCAATAGTTTTCATGGCACTTCAGAAAACAAACTTTATACCATCTGTACATATGACCAACAAGTTAGGGCAAAAATGTTTATGTGTTTGGATATGCCGTTCAGCCTCACAAAGCTCTTCAATTGGCAAATGTCACTTTTCAGAAACATTCATGAGTAAGGTAATTTGAATATCGATTACATTTTTAAATAATCTCTATTATGTAGACATTTTGCACCATTTTAATAATTTTATCATGTTTTATAATATTTGAGTATACTTTTCTAGTAAGTGACTAACTAGCATGTCATTTCGTAGAATATAGCAATATCATATATTATTGCATATAATATGAAAATAAAAATTCAATTAACATAGATTTTATGTGCCATTTTTTCTTTAATTATGTCTTTCATAATGTATTTGAATGATATTTTTATCTCACTTTTTGGCCATTTACATGAGTTATTAAGTGGATATTAGATAATATACCAGTCTAATCTTTGTTAATTCTTCTAAACTGTAATTTCTAGCTTCCCAAATAAATTCTGAAACAAGTGTAAGAGACAATTACAAATTTGTAAGATTATTTATAGACTCTATTCTAGTATTATGCCCATAGAAACTGTCTAATAAATACTTAATGCATTTTAAAATAACAAAAAATAAAAATCGCTAAAATTGATTACCATTGAGTGCCTGTGTCTGTACATTCTGTATTTAATCCTATGGCAAGCCTTTGATAAGGTGCCTTTACTTTGCAATTTTGCATATTAGAAATCTGGGTCTCCAAAGTTGAGATAATCTGTCTAAGGTTACCCAGGAACAGAGCTAACAACCAAACCCCAGCCTTTCTGACCCAAATGCCTGTGTGCTAATCACCACTGCAAGATACTTTCCCCAAAGAATATGTAGACCATTTTCAAACACCATTATACTTCTATGTCAATACATTTCAGCAAGTAATTACTATAAAAATAATTTTCAGCAATGCTATAGAACATTAGATTTCAATGATCTTTATTTTAGGAGCTCGCAGGATAGGATACCCATTCATAGTAAAGAACTATTTATTTCTGACGTACATGGAGACTACTGTTGACGATGGAGACAACTTGCCACAGCTGATGAAGAGAGTTGGGCAGCCTTCCATAGAGAAGACACCTAATATTTTAAACTCATCAATGATGGATCAATAAATACATGCATACACTTATAAAACACATAATAGTATTCCAATTTTTGCTTGCTTTGATGAAGTTGGCCTAATCAAATCTTACATTTTAAGCTGAATTAGATTTCAAATATTTTTGGTTTATATAATCAAAGATACCTAGAAAAAAAACGAGGCCAATTAGAAGCAGATACAATTTTTCAAAATCCTTTTAAGATTGGCTATACTTTAAAATACAATTCAAAAAAGCCTTAAACCTCCTCACAGTTATCCCTCCCCACACCTAAATCCTTGCAGTACATTCCATGTACAGCAATGTATATGCTTTTCCTTCTAGATAGCCCAGCAGTCCCAATCCTTCTTAGCGCCAGGAACTGGTTTGGTGGAAGACAATTTTTCCACATGTGGAGGTTACGAGTTAGGTGGAGATGAGGGAATGGTTTCTGGATGACTCAAGTGCATTACATTTATTGCACACTTTATTTCTATTAGTCTTGCATTGTAGTATATAATAAAATAATTACACAACTCATTATAGTGTATAGATTTATATACTAATAATTATACAACTCATTATAGTGTAGCATAAGTGGGAGCCCTGAGTCTGTTTTCTGCAGCCAAACAAGCCCATCTGGGGTGATGGGACAGACTGACAGATCATCAGGCATTAGATTCTCATAAGGAGCACTCAACCTAGATCCCTGGCATGAGCAGCACAACAGAATTCACGCTCTATGAGAATTTAAACCTGCCACTGATCTGAGGAGGTGGAGCTCAGATGGTAATGTTAGCAGCTGTAAATACAGATGAAGCTTCACTCCCCAAGCCACTGCTCACCTCTTGCTGTGCAGCTCAGTTCCTAACAGGAATCCTCTGGGTTCCCGGGTCCCCCTCGGGGATCCCTGAGATACACACTTTGGCAGAAAGTCAAGCACATCGTGGAACATATAGCATAGCTTTCTTAATGCCTATGTTTAATAAAACTGGTAAAACATATATTATTCAGTCCCTTTAAAGATAATAAATGCTGACTGGTTATATTTCTTTTCCTTTTCTTCTTTTCTTGAGATGAAGTTTAGCATTGTCACCCAGGCTGGAGTGCAATTGCCCAATCTTGGCTCACTACAACCTCCGCCTCCCAGATTCAAGCGATTCTCCTGCCTCAGCCTCCCAAGTAGCTGGGACTACAGGCGCCCGCCACCATGCCCAGTCAATTTTTCACATTTTTAGTAAAGACTAAGTTTCACATGTTGGCCAGGCTGGTCTCCATCTCCTGACCTTGTGATTCACCTGCCTCGGCCTACCAAAGTGCTGGGATTACAGGCCTGAGCCACCATGTCCGGCCCAACTGCCTGTATCTCTAACTAGTGAACATTTCTTTCCTATTTGCTGATAGACAACCAAGTGGGATCATTTACTCTTTCAAAATTTTCTTTTCAATACACGTTTAACAGAAGACTAATTCCAAACCCACTAAATATCTTCTTATCAAAATGACTTCCAAACTTGGCCAATGTTAGAATTGTGAAGTTGTCCTCTTTTTCTTGGAACAGTCTTTTCCTGCTGTTTGTGTGGCTTTTCCTTTCGGTTTTAGCTAAAATGTTACAATAGAAAGGGTTTCCTTAATCACTCACTGATGACCTTACCGCTGGACTAGCAGGAATGATTCAATAATTTTAATTTCTATTTTGTCATGCCTATTCAATAAAAGAGAACTTTAAGGTAAAGTATTACGATAAAATATTATAAAATAGACACTTAATTTTGAAATTAATAAAGTACAAGTAGGGTATGTGACTTCATAGAAGCAGAGAATTAAATGGCAATTTTTAAACTAAAATACTGAAAACTAAATGTGTTATGTGGAAGCTGATAAATGGATAATAAACAAAATAATTGGAAAATGCTTTTAGTTCCAGTCCTGGTGAATAATCTTTCCAAAACATGCTAATGCTCAACACATGTTTCTGAGTACTTGCTCTTTACCCATTTCTTAGGCAGCGGTTGACACACACACCTCCAGGAAAGCAATCTTTGGGTAGCTAGCATGGTTCACCTTTAGCTCCACCACTTGAGACTGTCATTTGAAAATCCATATGTGGAAACAAACACAGTATGAGAGAGCCTCTAAATACTGTAATTATACACATATAAATGAACAAATAGATCTAAAAGCCTTTTTGATAAAAGGCCCTATTGATGCCAATTTGATAAAAGAAACAATGTCATTTTTATTTGAAATATTCTGAAATCTCCTTTTGAAAGTAGATACATGACTCTAATTTTGCTAACAGCAGATTTCAAATTCCCAAAATTGATATGTGGGGTGATTATACAGTCTTTGTAAAACTAAAATGCCTCAGATTATTGCCCATATAATTACACATTTTCTCGTAATATGCAGACCACTCAAATTGCAGTAATATTTTTCTAATATACTTTGGGCAAAAAGTAGATAATAAATTAACATTTTAAAATGTTTTATTTCATATTGAGCAAATAAATATACACTATCCTTTAAAATAACTGTAATTGTCCTATTATTTTTAAAGAACAGTCCTCTGAAATACTTCTTTGTTTCATTTTTGGATACAGACATGTCAGTTTTAAGGCAGTTTTTTTTTTCTGTAATACCAGGATTACTTAGACAAACTTTGTTGCAACTAATATTATATTACAATCATACTTCTTAGTACAATGTTTTTAGCTATAAAAACACAACGAAGAAATGTATATTTGTTGCTATAACCTAGCTATATGCACTTTAAAGAACAATTTGTATACAGAACTAACCCATTTCAATTCAATTCAATTTTCAATTGTCTTTATTTAACACTGGTTGTGTACCTAGAAATGTTTGGGTAATCCGGAGGATATAAGTAAATATAAATCACAATGTTTTGTCTTAAGGAATATATTTGTCTTCAAGGTTATTTGTTAGCTATATATAAAAACAGTAGAAACTAAGTACTAAATTTAATTAGATTCTATGCTATCTGTCTTCAAATATTTTATGGCCGCAGAATTTTGGGTAAATATTAAGCTTTTATTACCTGAGAAGCCCAACTAGAACTACTGGCTGGAATTTATAAGAATATAAATCTTGTATCAATGTAAAGGAAGAACTTGACAAAAGTAGGAATTGTATAAAAATGGAACCTGTGAGCTTTAAAATATTTGAACATCCTTATGCTTTGAATATTCAAGCAGAGAGTTAAATAATTTTATGTAATGATACAATGCAACCAGTACTGTGCCTAGTATGATGGAAGATGTTTACTAAAGTCTAGTTCCTTTAATACAACCATTCCCTAATATCTATCAACCTAAGCGAAAAAGTGGAGGCTATGCTCCTGCAAATTATGGACTAACAGAAAAAGAGTAACCTGTTTTTAGTAGGTGTCACTGCAGGGATCATTGTGAAGAATATAAAATTTGAAACAGGCTTAAATAGACTGGAAGACTTTGAAATGGTTGAGAAGTGTGTACTAAGCTGCAAATGTAAGGATGAAGAGATTTTAAAATATAAACAAATAGAAGTGCCTATACTTATAAAATTATATTTTTTCATATTAAAAATGGAAATTAAATTCACTGACATTTCATAATAACTTCAACAATATCAACTCATCTGCTGGATTATTACACATTAAATACATATAATTATCAAGTTTTTCAGAAGCTAGGGCTATCATTTACAAGATTTCTTGACATCTTAAGTACTCTATCTAAAGTACTTGTTACATTCAATAATTATTTTGTTGACATGTCTTTAATTTACATGAAGATAACAAATAATTCTTAAGACAATATCTTCTAGAAAGGACAGTCAGGCTTGGGTTTAAAGGCATGTGACCAGCCATGTGGCTTAAGGAAAGTACAGAAAATGTTTTCAAATAAAATCCTGTAGAAAAAGAGTTGCAGAAGTTGTAAGCGTTCATAGCATGGTTTCAAATTTCCCTTATGACAGATACACATTTATTTATAAAATGAGGAAAATATTTGTGTTTTATTTTTTAAGAATATATTTATTGCCTTCCTTCTGCTGTCAACACTTTGGGGTAATCTCTCACTCTAATATCAGATAACTGAAGGTGGCTTTCATTATTTGGCATTACTCTGTTCCCTATAAGTCCAGAAACCAAAGAATTTGCCTACTGTGTCTTCGTATTTCACCTGTGATTGGATCAAATTGCCACAGGGAGGTGGTGCTGTGTCAACTTGCTCCAAGATTCTGAGGTTTGCACCAAAAATGAGTTTCGTCTAAATCAGCATAGATAAAACAGGAAAAGCTAAAGGAGGGAACACAATGTAAGAAGGCATAAGAGAAATATGACTCAAAACAGCAGCTTGCATTAGAGAAACTGCAAAGATCTCAGTATGGTTGGTTAGATTACAGGGTGCAAATGCTGGGTTAGGAGGAGACTAAATTTAAGGGACAGGGAAGAACTAGAGAAATGCAGTACTATAACAAGATTTGTGTTTTGGGCAAGTATTTCTGGCATATATATAGTTGATAAGCTAGAGGGGGAAAGATTAGAATCAGGGAGACATGCCAGGAGGCTACTAAATTAATGCTGGAGGGAAATGCTGAAAATCTTAACTTTAGAAGCTGTGATAGGAATGGAGAGCAGGGGATGAGTACAAGAAATATTTAAGCATTACAATTTGTAAATATTTTAAAGACATATTTTTCCCACTGCCCTGAAAGCAAAAAAAAAAAAGACAAAAAAAGTTATTTTCTCAACAGCACTCTCAAAAAAAGTTTTATAGATTAGAAATTATATGAAATGAATACTCAAAACTATGCTTATAGGTTAAGCAATTATCATCTTTTAACTTTAATAATAGCAATCATATTTACAGTTTTAGATATAGACTGCAACATTTCCTGAGAATTGATATAAAAACAGCTTTTATTTATGACTGATAAATCATTTTAAGAAATATTTTTACATAGCTTTAAATAAATGGTTTTACAACATGACTATTACATGTATTCCAGTAGTACTCAAATGATAGAACTACATTGTAAAAGTGTCTTATTCTGAAGAGGAATAACATAAATGGTATATTATATATTATGATTTAATGTGCTACCATTGAAAGAGCTGTATTACTCTATTTCAAATATATTTCTTTATTGTATACCAATGTAATTTTTAAGTCTCCAGAACATATAACAATGTGATCAAGGTATAAGTAAACAATAAGTTAAAAACATTATGCCAATATGTTTTTTCCCTTATATACAAACAATCGCGCCTTAAAATGTTGCCTAGATGCAAGCTGAAACTCAGTAGTTAACTTGAACACAGAGATATCACTTCACTCTTAGGCAGATGTGCCATGGTGAAGAGCACAAAATCTTGGAATAGGTCAAGCTGGTGGTCTAGGTAAATTGCTTCTCCATGTGTCTCTGATATTTTCATTTGCAAACTGAAGCATTGTTGTCAGAAATAAATGACCTAGTATACATAAAGAGTACTGCTTGACTTGAAAGGCTGGGAAGAAAGAATTAATAAAAAGTCAACACAATAAATACTGGCTATTTACACAATACAAGCAGAACATTTTATAAGTTTAGTATGTACTGCTGCCTGGAGTTCTAGAAAAGGGCACTCACTGATTGATGCTGAAAATGTAAGTTGTTGCAAAATTTGTGGAACTCAATCAGGCAATGTTTATTAACCCAAAACTATATATCCCCTTTGATCAAGCATCCCTATCTTTGGAATCAATTCTACAAAAATAAATGCCTCAGTACCTAGAATATCTGAATAAAGTTGTTTTTGTTTGTATTCTTAATGGAAGAAACAATGTAAATACCCAATAATGGGACATTTTTATCTCTGACACAGTACTATTATTGTCAACTGACACAATAAAATAGTTATTCTTAATTTCCATACTGTGGACATACAAAAAACACAATTAACTATACTAGCATTGGCTTTTAACTAATCATAACTTAATAACTTAAATACTTATGTTAAGGCATTTAAATAAAACTCACATACACTACAGAAGTGCATGAGGCATGGTGACATTTCATTTTTGGAAATTTCATTACTGCCATTAAAAATCTCTTCTACTATAAGTTAAGCATACATTTTAACATAATCTTTAGGTATGAGGACATTAACCAAGTGATTTAAATGATAAGTGTGTTTTATTAGTTGAAAAGCTGATGGTGGTAACATTATATATAACTTGAGTAAAAAAAATAAAGTTTTCTTTTAAATATTAAATCTGATGGGATTATATGTGGTTGTCTGACACATTGTGTGGAGAAAGATTCAACGGCCATATTCAGATCCACTGAGAAAAAACATCCTGATGAATTAGTAACATTAGTGTTGATGGTGGCATTGAACTCATTGTGTTATTGTTGCTAAGAATACATAGAAAAAATCACCTGAATCTTGTGTTCTTCAGTTGGTTGGCATTAAAAGCATTAAGCTAGTATATTCATTTAATAATCTAAAAACCTGATATTCATATTTTATTTTCCAGACATATTTTTATTTGAACCAAAATATGTTTCAAATAAACTACATAAAAATTTACATTTCAAGTTAGAATTTATTAGCAATTAAGTAATTTAATGCACAATAGGCTGTTATTTAACATGTAATTAATAAATTTTAAAAATAAGACCAATAAAATATGCTATAAATTCACCATGTAACATAATTAGGTTGAAATTTATTCATTTAGTTCTGTTTATGAATTTTTTCTCAATGTTTGAAAAGGATATATATGTACATATGTAGAAAGTCTATGCTTATAATGCTACTTAATAATTTGGTTTCTATTAAGAGGTGACTGCTTAGAAAAATGAATTAACAGTGATAAAATCTAATCTATATGTGTTTCTGTGTTTTCTGTTAGTTCAAAACAACTATTTGAGCCTATGATATACAACTGACAATAAACACCTGTAGTTCTTTTTTTTTTTTTTTTTTAATTTAAGTTCTGGGATACATGTGCAGAATGTGCAGGTTTGTTATATAAATAAACATGTGCCATAGTGGTTTGCTGCATCCAGCTAGCTTTTAAGCCCATGTACATTAGGCATCTGTCCTAATGTTCTCCCTTCCCTTTCTCTCCACCCCTGCACAGGCCCCAGCGTGTGATGTTCCCCTCCCTGTGTCCATGTGTTCTCATTGTTCAACTCCCACTTATGAGTGAGAACGTGCAGTGTTTGGTTTTCTGTTCCTGTGTTAGTTTGCTGAGATTGATGCTTTCCAGCTTCATCCATGTCCTGACAAAGGACATGAACTCCTTTTTTATGGCTGCATAGTATTCCATGGCATATATGTGACACATTTTCTTTATCCCAGTCTATCATTGATGGGCATTTGGGTTGGTTTCAAGCCTTTGCTATTAAAAATAAAAGCACTTTTAAATTTAAGAGAATTTTCTTAGAGGTATTATTTTATTTGGCATATCATGGTATTTCACCACTTAATAGACTGTTTTTTAACAATACGTAGTGTGCTTATTATTTTTTCCCTGTATTCATTTCAAATAATACTATAATTGAATAGCATAGATGACATTATAACAGTAAATAAAAATTAGGAGTCCAGGCAAGATTTTTATTTTAACATACTATTTCAATATGACTTCTAATGCATAGAGGTGAACAAATCCTTGCTGAATTTAATTAAACTTTATATAACTTAATTCCATCTTAGATATCCCACATGACACAGGTTTAGTGACTCTGAGAGTGTGTTTGCAGGTTACACCTCTATTGCCTGCCATTTCCTATGATTCACATTCCCAGATCACCATCCCAGTGCAGACAAAGAAGGGTGTGAATGTACTAGAAAAAGTAAGGAAAAACTTATATATGTTTGGGGAATTCTTCCCTGGTAAAAGTATTCTCAGGATCTAATTTCACCTCTTTCCTAAACATAAAAACATTAAAGCATATATCACTATTTATGTTTATGAGGGTATCTCAAGCATATCTAAATCATAAGGAAAACATAGAATATAGCCCCTAGGAGTTCCTCTGTATTTTTTAAACATTTTTACAGTATACCAAAAATATGTTATCTTCAGCAAGCAAGTTCAGAGCCAACAACCACATCTTTATATCTAGATTTCCTACTATCGGGGGAGGCTTTAAAATCTGCAGCATCATAAAAAATCAGTTACTTCAAGCTGTTATTATGAATAGTCTACCTCCAAAGTGAACTAAAGAAGAGTTTAACAAGATATTTTTCAAAACTTTCAATTGAGGAAAGAATCAACTTTGTTTTCTAAGTGCAAATGCTTTTTTTGAAAGAATAATTGTCAACACATTTAACCTCCATGATTTTACAGAAGGAACATGAGGTAACAACCAACTAAAGGCATGTGTAATTTACCAAATAGTTACATGCACAAGATAGAATTGTTTGTGTACTGTCTAAATTTTGTAAACTGGCTGTATTTTAAAGGGCAATGTTATCTACCACAGATGAAGAAATGGTATTTAAGCATCCCTCTAAAATAATACCACTAATAGCACTAGGTAGGAAGATGAATGAATGAATGTATGAACGGGAGAGTTTGGAAGTCCTAACCAGAATAATCCCAAATCTTCAACTAAATATCAAATAGAAAAAACAAGTCTTATTCTTCACTGGTTTCTAAACTGTGCAGAAATTATTTCACGTTCATTTAGTTTAATATCAACCTTTTTGTTGGCAATATCAATATATTTGTAGTTTTAGTGAATACCGTAAATGTCAGTCCCTTCTCTGCCTGAGTTCTAGGTTAGAAAATAACTCACAGAGAGTAAATAACATTCTTTATATAAGTATTGCTGATCCAAAAGAGTAAGGCTTAAATGTGTGATCACAGTGGGATTCATTAACCTTATTTCTCAAATTAAAGTCACAAGCCATAGGAAAAACTGAACATTACAAGGTTCTTCATGCTATCACTATTCATGCTGACGCAAAGCCTACTCATGTATCATTCAGCAGAGTCTATTCTGTGTGCAGGCAGCCTGGAAATAAAAAAGGAGGGGCTGAGCTAAGCATATCTAGGTCCTTTTCCCATAGTCACCAAGCAGATAATGGGAAAGAACGAATGAACCTTGGACATAGACTCTAAGTGTGTCATAGGTGGACTTTTCTTCCCATCAAAGAAACTGTTAGTATGGAGAAAGAGGTAGCACCTCCACATTCCAACATCCTTATCTGGTCAGAACTAAACTCACAGGTTCTATAGAGCTCAGGAGATGGGAAAATTCAGTGTTTTAATGAATCACTCTGTTACAAGTATTCTTTTCAAGGCTTTCATTTGAAAATTAACATCTGTATACAGATGATTGTATAATTATTCTTGCTTATTAAAATGGCAAAAATAAGCATATAATTTATATCAGCAGCCCAATATTAAATGGTTGTAGAAATATACCTTATATACCTGATAACTACTTATCTTAAAATATGTATCTCTCTAGAAACAGATAACAACCAATTTCAGATACTGGTAGAGATATAAATATAAAATTTATTTTATTTCACACAACACTGGTTTTGAGGCTTAAAATTACTGTATGCCCTGTTTTATAACTTTGCAAGTAGTAAAAAATGATAAAGTAAAGCACTTCTCAAATCACGACTAGATATGGGAAAATCTTTAAAGTACATATTTTATTTCTTCATCCCACTGACATCAATCACTACACAGACAACTTGCACAAGTTGGATCTCCATATATTTAATATTTTAAAGAAAACACATTTGAATTAAGAATTTCTGAGCCTAGATTCTCTCCTAGTTCTGTATACTATTTACAACAAATACAAAAATCTACTTCTTAAAAAGAGAAGACAAGTGTAGACATGTCACATATCTTTTCTTTCAACCATAAAAAAGAATCACAAGACAAAAAGCTTTATGTAAACTTTCAGAGATTTGGTTAAGTTTTTGTCTAGAAGAATTTACTAATTGGGAAAAATGAATCAAACTTCGGAGAATTTATAGAACTTGAAAGATTTTGCCACTTAAAATAGAAAAAAAAAAAATACATACGGTCATGCATTGCCTAACAATAGGGATATGTTTTGAGAAATGTACCCCCAGGCAATTTTGTCCTTGTGCTGACATTACAGAGTGCATACTCACAAACCTAGATGGTATAGCCTTCTTCACACATAGACTGTATGTTATGCTCGGTTGCTTCTGGGCTACAAACCTGTACAGAATATTGCTATACTGAATACTATAGGCAATTATAACACAATGCCTATTTGTGTATCTAATCATATCGAAACACAGAAAAGATACAGTAAAAATATAATATACAAAATGAAACATGGCACATCTGTATATGACAGCTCCATTACAATTTTATGGAACCACCATCATACATGTGGTTCATCATTGACGAAATGTCATTATGGGACACATAACTGTATTAGAAATGTAAGATTTAAAGTATGATGTGCACCAAACAACTTTGATATCATCTAAAATGATATGTTGTAGGTTTATAACCACATAAAGGTTAATAAGACCTAAATTAAATTTATGGATTAATGTTTTTTTTACCCAATTTTGCCATACATTGATGGTAAAGAGTAAAATTTGAACAATGACTCTGATTTCATGAATATACATGCCTATAATGAAATAAGGATTATGTATTTCTTTCCAATGAGTTGATAATAATATTATTAATTTGCATTAAGTAAACAATGTACTATACTTATCAACCAATGAATTTTGCTTGCCTAAAGCTCCTTTCAAATTTAAATTGTTTTTATTAAGACAAATTCATTACTATGTTCAAGGTCTCTATAAACTAATAATATTTGCTTTTATATCAATTTACATATTTTACACTTATACCATTTTCTGGAAAGTATATGAATTAAGGAAGAGAAAATAGACTAATATAGTATTACTTAATACTGTTGCACTAGATACTTAAAATAATTGCGCTGAAAGAGATCTCTCTATAAATTTGTAAATAACTTAAACTCCTTGAATGATGTGTTAGAAAATATATAAATATACCAATTTTTGCATATAATATTTAGTATGTACTATATTAAATATGTATCTATATACTTTATAACATGAATTCAAATGTTTTTACAAAATATATACATGCATATATATATTTATACACACATATATTAATGTGTGTGTATATACACATGTATAAAATCATATTTGTTAGAGAATATTTTAATCCACTCAAAACACATTTCCCAAATGTGATGGTCAATGAAATTATAGGTTAATAGTTCTATAAGTGATATAAATTGACATTTATGGGAGATCATTTATTTAAGTAAAAATTCAGTTAACTTTAAAAAGTGAATTTATTAAATGCTAGCTCAAACTTCTCATCATTTAGAACAGCACTATCAGGGTCTTTCTAACATGTTCAAATAAATGCAACTCCTTAAGCGTAAAAGGTTCTCTTTAAACTTCCCATGTGTGTCTCGTGTGTCTACATTTACAGGAAGGGAGGATACACAGTTCATTCCATCAGCTCACCAGTATTTCATTTTCACTATGTACAAATAAATTAGATTATATTTTTACATAACCATAGAGATGAGCTTTGTTTTAAAGTTTATTCTAGTCTTCTTGTACAAAACATAGAATTAACAGTTTTTATATGTGTGTTGACGGAGAAATAGAAATTAGCCACAAACAAATACATATTTGAAATGGAGTTGTTGTGAAATAAAGTATTAACAGTATCTTCTATAATGTCCCTCATATTAAAAAGGTATTTAGGAACAGAAAGTTTTAGCATACTCATCACATTTTAAAAATGTGTATCAAAGAAAAATGATAGTTTTAGATTTTCTTGCTACTTTTTGTCTTGTGATGACCTCTCCTGGTTGAGTTGCTCATTATCTTAGATTCATGTAGTTCCAACTTTTTCTCCTTTGAATGTTTTTAGTATTAAGAATATAACTATCATACTCTCCTTCAGAGCTATATATAATGTAAATAAAAATATTCATTAATGTAAATTACAATTGATATTTAAAATACTGAATCCATGAAGCTCATTCTAATCAATAAAATTCTGTTTCATTTTTATTATTTAATTCATTTCCAGGATATAGGGCAACTTTGCATTTTGGTCACACAGCTTAAATTCAAATGAAATAAAAATACACCTTAATTAAACCATTATACATTTTCAAACAATAGAGAATAAAAGCCAAATTAATAAATAAATCTTAATAAACATAACTATTAACCACCTTTAAAGTAATTGTTTTTATGTCCTCTACCTTCAAATTCTAACTAAATAGTTAAAAACTCAGAACATATTTCTGAATTAACAACTTTTTCTATCTTAAAATGCATTAACCCAATGGCTGCCAGTGTTCCATTTGCTACATATGGCAAACGTTTCAGACTGATCCATCATAATTAAAGTATACAGAATGATGAAATACAAAAGCCAGGAAAACCCTTGGATAGGAGGACCTTCAACCAGTGAATATAATAAATTTAACATATAAGGAGTTTATTTTCCAAGAAAAGTGGCAGCAAATTCTACACAATCAGACCTTGAAAAAGAAACAGAAATTTCATCAAACTAGTTTCCCAATGATAGAGTTACATATTTGTGTAAATATCAACAGCAAGCATTATATCTCCACAATTTCTGTTTAAATTTATAAAATGGACATAAATATATACACTAACTTTTTGTGGTTTAATTCTTTTTATAAAAAATGTTATATAATATTTTCAAGTTCATTACAAACTTAGATTGCCACTTATTTCATCTCCTTATCCTTAAACATTGTGAGAAAAGAAAAGCTAATACTGTACTTAGGAAGATACATGAAAACAATAATGCTGGTTCATCTTATGATATCATTATATAATAGATTCCTTATCACAACTTATAAAGTCTTTTTTCAATGCTATTCCTATTGATATTTGCCACTAGGATAATAACATTATTACCATGTAAACAAAAATGCATTAATACATCCCCAAATCTTATAAACAAAGAGAAGACTACTTCACATATGATGAATTTTGGAAAATATTAAACTTTTCCTTTCCTAAATGGACAAAAAAAACACACACACTTCTTTTTACACTCTGATAATTCTTACACTCCACGATAATTCTTTATATTCCCTGATAATTCTTTATCAACTTACTCATTCTCAGAAACAAATATGCACTTATGAATATTATCCTAAGATTCCTATAGGCAGTTTTTCTAGTGTTTAACTCTTTCCGAACCAATGGAACAATCATGCATTTCCTCTCTACATTCACGGTATGCACTCCTAAAGGAATGCAGAAAATGGGCCAGAATCTTCCATTTCTTTCTAAACGTCATGAAAACATGGGCAATCTTCACACACACACACACACACACACACACACACACACACACACACACACACGATTAAAATGCAGAGATACACATACTGAATAGAATTATTTTCCCACAAACTCTATTAAGAATCTCCTCATTACTACATTAACGACGCTTTGCACTGACTGTCCCAAGTCCCATACCGCATCAGTCATATCCATGATATCAAAGTATCAAGGAATTAAAGCAATTTCAGTTTCAAGATTACATTCCCTGCCTTCCATTTTAACAAGCAAGTGCTAAAGGGGCATTAACTTTTTAAGGGGACTGGAGAGGTTAAAGAGACTCTGTAGGTGACCAAAGTGTTTAAAATATGCTCCTCTTGTTAACCTCAGCTCCGTGGTCATTAAGCTACAACCATAAATAAAAATAAGAAACTTGGCTTTGCCACGGTCTTCACTTTTCATTCACTGACCTACCTACGCAAAATGCAATTAACTCTCTGCACAAACAACTCCTAAGAAACTGCCATCTCCACCAATCGCTCTAACCAAGCTGTTGCCAGCCGATCACCAAGACCAGGAACAACTTTCCAGAAACAACACCCGCGTCACAACCCGTCTCTTCCAAATCAGAAAGGCTGGGTTTTGAGTTTGTCTACTGCAGTGGCTGCAAGTGTGTGACAGCGGAGACACACACACATCAGGGTGCGAGCACTGCCAAGGCGCCTCGGAGTTGGTACCCTGGTGCCAAGCATCAGTGCCGCACTGAAACTGCTCCAGCGCAGAGCGAGGACAGGGCTACTTACGGGACGCGGGGGGAGCCGTCCAGGCTCTGCAGAGGCAGCTGCTGACAATCCACAGCAGGAGCGCTGCCCCGCAGCCGGCGCGCGGAGCCGCCAGCATCCTTCGCCTCCCGGCCGGCGGCGCTCCTAGAGCTCGCTGCGGAGATGCACTCCGTCTCTCCGTAGGGTTCTGGAAGGGAGATGGGCTGTCCTCAAATACGCGAGGAAGCCAAGCCCCTCCCGCTTCCTCCTCTCCCCTCACCCCCCTCCAGGCTCCAGTTCTGGGCTTGGAGCGGCAGGGGAGTCTCAGCCTTCGTTCTCCCTCCTTGCGGGTCTTGCCTCTTGCTGTGTGTGCCAGTGCAATGCCGGGGGAGGAAATTCAAACCAGGAAGGCAAAGGAGGGGGGAGAGAGGAGGGGACGGACACCCACCCCGCCCTCTCCTTCTCGCGGGGGGGGGAAGAAATCACCAAAGGACGGGGGAGGGAGCCATCAGAAGAGCGCAGGCTGCAGAAGAGGAAGGCAGAGCGGCGGGGACGCGGGTGCTGCTGTTGCCGCCGCGGGCGAGCGCTCCCTCCGCCGCCGGGCAGCGTGACTCGGGGGCTTTCCAGTCGCCCGTCGGCTCACATGGAGAGCTTGTGTATGTGGGGAGCGCGCCGCGCACCCGGGGCGCACGCACGGCCTCAGCGCTGCGCGGCGCGGGGAAGCGTCTCCCGGGCGGCGGGGCGCGAGCAGCGGCAGCGGCCGCGGAGAGCAGGAGACGCCGCCGCCTCCAGCGCCTGCGAGCCCGGGCGGCGAGCGAGGCGGAGGGAAGCCCTCCCTGCTCTTCCCTTCTCGTTCCCCTCCTCGGCTCCGCCTCCGCCTCCGCCTCCGCCTCCTCTTCCTCCTCCTTACCGTACCCCTCTGGCTGTCAAAACCCTCTTGCCCTGCCCTGGCCTCGTTGGAAAGCAAAAGGGAGACTGAGCGGACCCGCCGGGGTCCAGCAGCTGGGGCGGGGGCGGAGGAAGGAGGCGCGCGCCTCTCCCAGGGCGGGGGGTGGTGCTGTCCGCGGTGCTGAAGTTGGGGGTGTGCCGTGTAATCCCAGAACCCTGCTCCGAACCTGGCTGCCCCCGACCCGGCTGCGGGGAGGAGAACACCCTCGCTCGGATGCCTTCTCTTTTCCTTCTCTCCTCCCCTCCAGATAGAGATGGTACAGGCTCCCGGAGCTCCGGCCCCCCGGGAACCACAATCAGGCGTCCGACAGGCAGGTCTTCCGAGTGGTCCTAACACCAAGTGACGGTGCTAAACATCCCAACTGACTGGAGCAGCGAGGGAGGACTGCAGATGCTGTTAATGCACACGTTTTCGATATGTAATTAATTCATACTCATACATATGCACACGTACACCAAACACACGCTGCTGCCACGAGAAACTACATTCAGGCAAACACGCACATAAACACAAACAGTAAACCGAAATACATAAGCAGGCATCAGGGCAACTACTTCAAGGTACCTGAGGCATTGCAAGCACTAAGAATTAAGAATGTTTAGAGAAACCTAGATTTTCTTTTCACATTTAGATAATTTTAACAATAATTATCAAGCCCTTCTCCCCAGCTCACAGATCTTCAAATCCCCCATATGGTTTCCTTCTATCTAGTCTACTTAAAGGATTTGAATTCTTGTGTCTCTGCAGAGCCAAGCCTTCCGCCGACTTTACTGACACAGTTAAAAATGATTGGTCATCTAAATAGCTAATGATGTTTGTGGAGGACTAAGTAGGAGTAACCATGTCTTTCAGTGTTATGCAATGAATAAGCATTTGCCTTTAAAGATAAATAGAAAATTATGGAGATTTGCCTACTCCTGGAATAGACTGAGTTTTCAAGGTTATTTATTTATTTATTTATTTTGGTCTTAGGTCTACTGTAAATAGTACTGTGTATTCACTGCATGATTAGTATGGTGTTACTTGGCCTGATTCAGGATTTTTTTTATTTGATTTTATTTCTTACTGATTTAAAAGGGTGCTTTGTCCTAGTAAGAACTGCAGATTGGGTACAATATGGAAAATGAAGAAACACACAGCTGACTAACAGGAGAGAAACTGCCTCCTCATTTTATAAAATACTCCTCCTTTAAAATAATACAACAAATGCATTCTTATGGATTATAAAATGCCCCTTTGCTATTTGAATTATCACAGAGTATCAAAAGTCTATAACCACTTGCCAAAACACTTCGGTAAAGAACTGCCATCAGCCATTTGTGAGAGCTCAAAGAAACAAGTCATAGAGTAAAATATTGTCAGAAAGCATAACTTTTCAGAAGTCTATTTTAACTATGCCTCTCCATTTTAACTATTACACTAAACTCCACTTACATAGTGTTAAAGTATTTTCAATAGAATAAAAAAGGCAAAGATTTAATGCATTACCATTTCAGTAACTCAATGAATTCTAATCTATGGGTATCTCAAGTAGATCTGAAACAATTCTGTTTCCCAGAGTACTGAACTAAAAGACATGAAATAGACAACTATTTAATTATTTTGTAAAAGAAAATGATATACCTGAAGGTGTATTCATCTCCAAAAAGCATTCAGATGAGTTTGTAGTCGTTTATCCTAATGAGAAACAACAAAACTCAGTTTAATGACACATGTAAATACCTGCACCACTTCTGTGCCATAGAAGATGGTCTTATTTCATGCCAGTATGAGCTAAGAGCCTGCTTTCATCTGTTTTCAATGTACTTTGTCAAATTTAAAAGTTATGTCATATTATTTGTAACATAACTACATTTGCCTTAAATTTGTGTTAATTATATATGGACATCTGGAACCCAAAGTACTTAAAGTCATAAGACTTTAACAGTTCCCAGATCAGAGATTCCCTAGAGTATAATGCTATGTTCTTCCCATCCAACTCCATTAGAGTTTATATTTTCACCATTATTACAATTAGAAATTAGAATTAAACTTCTTCTTCCTTCAGTTATCACTGTGACTTTTAGTGAGAAGGTAGGAATTAGCAAGCTTGTTTGTTCTGGTCACATTACAAGGTCCAGTAAAATTGATAATCCAATCAAAGAACTTATAACTGTCCAACCAGATGTCTATTAGATATGCTAAGCATGGAATTTCTTGTTTTTCAGAGTGAATTTGTTATTGATATCTATATTACATTGGTGTTTGCAAATAACTGAAGACAGCTTATAATGATTTAAACATATGTCTTGTTAGTTGGAAGTAAGGTCAATTAAAGCTTGAAAGTAGTAAAACTAAGTGGACCAAAGGTAGACACACACCCACTCACCCACCCGTCTTACCCCTCACTTCACCACAA
The DNA here is from genome assembly GCA_963574635.1 of Cheracebus regulus. Classification (NCBI taxonomy): domain Eukaryota; kingdom Metazoa; phylum Chordata; class Mammalia; order Primates; family Pitheciidae; genus Cheracebus; species Cheracebus regulus. The sequence goes on from CAUYQU010103160.1 coordinate 154,338, forward strand.
CACACAAGCATGACCAGAAAACACAGTAGGCAAGTTGCATTATTTTGGAAGTGAAGCAATGGAAAATGAGAAAGGATGGACATTTTCTCTTTCCGACTGCTGACATCCTCTTTACTTCAACAGAAATTTTTAAAATGTTAACTTCATCCCATAATTGGTAATGAGTAGTGGCTTCCTTAGCAGTATATACATTCTTCATTTGCATTCCCAATATTGGATGCATAGGCTACATAGATATTATGCCTATGATCCAGACAGATATTACACTAGTGATGAGTGGTTGAATAAAGGGACAAAAATGAGTTCATATTACCTTTATACTAACATTGATTCAAGTAAATGTTGACTGGCTATTTTTACAATATCTTAATACATTCTTAAAATGAATATCATCAACAAATATTTAAAAAGTTGTTATCACAATCATCATTATTATTGCAGAGTTCTGTAAATAATCTGCTACAAGGTAAATGATCTCAAAAGTCTGCCCAAATTTTGGAACTGAAGAGAAAAAAAAATGAGTCAAAATATTTATTTCTTAATCATTTTGAAGTGATTCCATGAAACCCTGGAAAAATTCAGGAATTTTCAATAGGTTTAAAAAAAATTGGTATATATCCGGGTGAGTGCCTAGGAGCATAATTTCCTTCTGGAAAGAGAGCTGTCCAACTAGGCCCAGAAATCGGTGAATGCCTGCTGAAAAATGTGTCAAATTAGAGTAGAAACATTTGCCAGTCTGATTGTACTCACTAAAAAGACTTTAGCACCTGCTTCTCTGAAACTATACAAGCTTCCTAGAATGTATTCTTTAGTGAGCAAGAACAGGATGAGATAGAGTGCCATAGTAAAACCTGTGATGAGCAGAAAATCTACCTGAATTTGGGGTTTTGGGCTCTGCTAATTGTTCCTGGGCACAGGGAGACACTTCATATCATAATCAGGTAATAATTAAATGCTAGACTGAGGAAGATGCATAAACTTAAAGGGACTTCCAAAATTTCACTTTATTTTAGAGGTCTCAGGGAAGTGCATGACACCTAGTGTTATTTGAACTAAGCACCTTGAATATGTTTGTAAAGAAACAATTCATGTTTAGGCTGTCTAATGTTAGAGGGAAAGGTAATGTCAGCAAAGGGTGGTCTTAATGCACTAGTAAATATACTTTCAATTAATGTAAGAAACTGGGAAGAAAATGGTTAAACTAATTTGTATATTTAGAATATAAAACTTGATCTTAATATTTATTACATTCTTCACGTTTTGTGGGGTGAGGTGGGATTCACAATCTAGCTCTATCACCCAGGCTGATACCGAACTTCCAGACTTCTGGGCTAAAAGGGATTCTTGTGACTTGGCCTCCTAAATTGCTGGGATTACAGGTATGAGCCACTGTGGTCAGCCCATTCTTCACTTTTTGGACACTTAGCTTTCTTTGATTACAGACTAACATATGTATAGGTGAATCACATAATTTAGAATAATCATCCTTCCAGAATTGCCATTGAAAACTACCTTTTTCTTTGGCATTTTAGAGCTTTGGATTGATAAATATAACCTACAAGTTACGTAGATTACTTTTAAAAAATATAGCATTATTTGATTACAATACAGATTAAGGAAAATGTAATTTCAAGTGAGTGTTTCCAGAAGAATGCCCTAACTGCAAAAAGGAAAAATACGGTATTTATCTTTTGAACAAGAAATTACTGAAAACAGTACTGATTTATCATTTCTTTTAAAGTATTGTTATTTCAAATCAAATAACAACTGTCAAGAAGACAGGAAAGGGTCAAGTAAAGAAGTGAATGAATCAAAGTGAAAGAAGGAAGAAATGGGTTAGCAAACACCTGTAACTTCCTATTTTAAACATTTATAAAAATACCCCAATTATATAAAAGAAAAATGACCACACTATAATTATTTAACAATAAGTGTGTCTGCTATATTTTTGAAAAGTCAAACAACTTTTTTAGCAAGTTTAATGTTTGTAAAGTCTCAATTAGATTTTAGGAATGTAACTGTATTTATATGAGAGTTTAAAACTAGCTAGAAATGCATGGCCAAAAAGAATCCCAAGAAATAAAAGTTACCAAAATTTACACACTAGGAAGTATGAAGCTTTTTAAAGAAATAAACGTGAAGTGGATTGCTTTTGAGTATCACAGTCACATAGAAATTAGGAAGAAACCAGATGATCATTCAGGAAACAGTTTAGAATGAAAATTGAGCCCGATTTCTGGAATTTGTGTATTGCCATATAAACTCTTTGTGTGACCTTACCTACGCTGGATGCTTTCGTCTTCTCACCTGTAAGATCAGAGTATGAAATTTGATTCCTTTGGGAATTAATCATAGTTTATACATTTTACCAGGCACAGAGAGTGTTCTCTACAGACTAACTATTACTACTATTATTATTATTATCCAGATAAATTAATATACCCCAAAGTTCTAAACTGAAGTTCTAGAATCTCAGGTTTATCCCTCAATATATTCATATTTCAAAAATCATTTATTTTTTTCTGAATTAAACTGTCTTTTATCAATTGGATAAAATTATTTTTATCTAATTATTTCAAATTGAACATTAAGATCAATTTATGAATTGATGTGAAAGCAGTGTGAAAAAGTAAAATGCATACTATGATAAAATTTTGGAAATGTGTTTGGAATTTGAAAGAACTATGAGAAAGTGAGGTCTATAGAAATACAAGACAAGGTGTGGGGCATGTGAACAGAAGTACATATTTTCCAGCACAGATAACTTCTTAAGATTTTGAAAATTATCTTTATTTAAATTAAAAGAGAGAAAAGTAGAGTTGTTTAAAATTGTTCTAAGCACTGAAGTAATAGTACCTCCCCAAGTCTAGACCTTATGTTATAGCTGTGTCAACCGTCTAAGGAGCAAGGAGGACTCACTTCCTAAAGCGATAGTTTGAGGAGGTGAAGGAGAGAAGGACAAAACTCCTTTCAGGGTTATAGGCTGGTCACAAAGAGGCAGTCAGCCTCTCAGAATTGCAATTCCAGAAATATTCAAGCTTATGAGTGCATTGTTTCCTGAAAAATCCATGATTAAGTTGGATGGTAGTTGGCCTAATCAATATGACTACTCAAAGTAGACTGCCTATAGCAGGCTTCAGGAGCTGGGACTTATTACAGAATAACCAGCCCACAGTTTTCAATTTATCCTCAAAGTTTGTTTCAGTGCAAAATACTAAACTGTAATAGGAAGGCTGTTGAGGACATTTATGAAGCACAGTCTCATGGGCAAGGGCTTAAAGATCTTTAGATTTTGTAGCACAGGTCATTCAATTTGATAGAACTGAGTAATGTGTCTAAATCATATAGGCGAATGCAGATTTTGCTGACTTTTGTGTGAAATTTGTGATATGAGTGGCTAGGCTATGAAAAGTATTTTAGTTCGAATTTAGAGATGTATTGTGTTACTACTTTAAAAGCAGATTATGTGAAGTGTTACATGGACTTTTCTCATCAGACAGGCTATTTAAACTTTTATACTTCTAGGGATGTCATGATTATACATTTTGTCCCACAGGGAATTGGGTAGAATTTACTTCCATATAGGAGATCTGTAAGTCCACAGAAAATATGTGGGTTAATAAACATCAAGAATTAATATGATTTCATCTCAGGGGAATGAGAGTGAGTGAGAGCATAGGAAAAAAGGTGGATAAAATTCTATGAAGGATTAGGCAAAACCCTTCATTCCAAATACAATTTCTTTGATTTGGGTTAAAGACAGAAATGACTTGAACTTGAGGGTGGTGTCTTTGTCTGCAATTTCCTCATGGAATGGGGCCTGTCAAATCTTTTTGGTAGTAAGTGAATATAGAGGCATGTATTGAAATAGCAAGTGAAAACAATGGCTGTGACCACTGGATTCCAATCCTGGTGTATCATCTGGTTCTAAATAATGAGGTAGAGGTATTGTGATACTTTGTTCAGGTACCTAAGAAGAGATAAGCTTGTATGTAAAGAACACGTGTAAATACAACTTAAAATGATTTGTGAGGACTACAGAAATTAAAAAAGGCAGTAGCTGATACAGCCAGCCAGCTTTGGTCTAAGAGGAACTAGAGAAATATTGTGAAAATGCTCCAAATCTACTTAATGTTGACACAAATTCTGGTGTATGGTACTTCATCTGGTTCCTAAGAAAACCTATAAAATCCTCAAACTTTCAAAATAGTGTGAGACTGATGATAATGAATATTGTGTAGACAGCCAGGGGAAGGATGAAGAGTTGCTTTATTTGGGGTAAAAGATGGATTTAGACATTTAACAAACAAGCTTGCCTAAATAGGCACATTCTAGACAAAATTCAGCAACTCCATGGAATAAAAAGGAAAATGCAATTAGAGTGGTGACAGACAAAGGATGATTGGAAGAAGTCAGTTCATCTAGAAGAATTTACAGACTTTACAGATTTTGTCTTTTTTCCTGGGTTGATAAAAGTTTATCAGTCTGCCTCATCCTCGAGGAGACAGTTCTGGATCAAGATCTACTTGATTATCTTCAGTTGACTTAAGGAGAGAAAATCTTTGGACCAAGAAGCTTTTAACGGCAGTGAAGAAAGAATGCTACACTTCAACCATATTGAATATTCTGGCTAGTGCTATGTGCTATGTCTAGAGAAGAATAAGCTCATTCCTGAGATGTAGAGTCTAATATAATGCTGGCTGGTCCCATTTTCTTTATTGTTAATGTTCTTCTAGATATATAGCAAATTGGAGACTACAAAGTTATAATGGGGATCATGTGAAAGGCAAAAATCAACTTTTAGTAGCAGCAACAACACCATTTACAAAAAATAAAGGTTAAGAAAACTCATTATCTAGCAAATAAATTATGAACATTTAACCCTATTTTAGGAGATGGTTTCTGCCTTAGGAAAGAAAATACCATAACATGGGTGGATTAAAAACAGCAAGAATTTATTTTTCAGTTTTGGAGGCTGAGAAGGTCAAGATTAAAACGGCCTGAAGATGTGGTGCCTGGGGATGGCTCTTCCCTCATAAATGGTACCTTCTAGCTGTGTCCTTCCTTGGTAGAAGAATACAAAATCTGCCAGGCCACTTTTCATAAAGACACTAATCTTTTTCATGTGGATTCTTTCCTCATAATGCATTCAACCACCAAACACCTCATCTTCTAATACTATTAAGGGTTAGGATTTCAAGATAGGACTTCTGAGGTTACACATTTTCAGACCACAGCAATTTCCATGCTGTTATCTCTTTATATTCCATACAATACGATGTCTGCTTGTTGAATGTCCAAACATCTGAGCTCCTCAGTGTTTTCCTGGAGTATTTCTTGGAATTTCATATTCCATTTTTCTCTTACTAGTTTTTGAAAATGCTAGATCTACTGACAAAGTTAAATGACATTAGATAGCACCCAAAACCCAATTCAGTGATTAGACTGAAGTCAAAAGTCAGAAAGACTAGAAAAAATAATACAGCAAACAGGGCATATTATTCTGGAGAATAGGGACATTTAAATAACAAAATTAGCTAACAAAATAACAAAGTATCATTTATTGTTCACACAGTAGGAGTCAACATTACTGATTGAAACTCAAGATTACTAAAAATATTGTTTTGTCCATCTAGAAAGATGAATTGATTTAAATATCTATACAAATTTATTTACTATGTCCTCAAGTTTCAATAGTGGAGCTATATAGTGCAGCAAACTTGGAGATGATAATTACCACTTAAATATTTTAAGATAGTCTGCATAGTTGCTGCCAAAACATTTACAGCTTGCTTCCATAGTTCCTAGTGTGCCTAATTTCATGTAAGGATGTACCCTCCCATCACACAATAAAAACAGGAAGCCCTCTTTTACTTTTTCAGAGCTGAAGGCAATTAAGGAAACTATAGTTGTCTTTTATATTGAATACCTAGAACTAATAATAAATTATACTTTAGTTTGAACTATGTGATGATTATAAAATACATTTCAGAAATGGCTTTAACTATATGCTTTAGTATAAACATGTTACTCCTTTTCAAAAATATTTTATCTTGAATATATAAATATTAAAGTTCCCCTATTATAGCAATTCTGCTTATATCAAAATAACTGTTTTATTACAATTGGATGATCATCACAGTAGTGTATGTGATAATATAATAATAATAACGTAGTCTATTGAACTTTCCACTTGTTTACCATTTATTCAGGAAGGGGGAGGAGAGAGAGAAAATGATTATTTCATTAATATCTTGTTTAAGAATATTTCCAATGTATACTAGCTCACATATCTGCTTAATTTGTTGAGTAGATTGAATGTAATTTAATCTTTCTTTGAGAATTCATTAATTTGATAATGCAATTGATCATTTCAACTTCATGTACTAAAATTGAATGAGGCTGAATTTTTTCTTATTCCACAGTTAGTGTGACTTTATGTTAAAATTGGTTTTGTCCTACTTCTCTTCATCTCCTTAAACCTCCAAGAGTCCATGCAGCACGTTGAGTCTGAGTTTGCTTACCACTTGGGGAACATAACTCTACTCTCCTGAAAGACTGAACAGTTTGAGTAAAAGCAGGCTGATGTAATTTTACTCATTTGTGCGTGTGTGTGTGTGTGTGTATCTGTGTGTGTGTTTTCAGAATTCTACAATTCCAGTGGTCAAGAATCAGCCAAAACATTAGGTAGTAATAAACAGTAATTTTAAAAATATTGTTTTGCTTATATTTCTTTGGAACTAGCATGCATGTATAGCTACTTGTAGAAGCCTAAGCCCCTATTGTCTTAAAAAATTATCATATGTATTCTAATTCAAATTTTTTGATCTCATGTCATTTTCATAAATGTCAAGTATGGAAGACAATGCTATTTTTTGTGGAGTTTCAGTTACTGACATTTAGGTAAAAACATGGTTACTGTAAGGATTATGGACTGACTTGTTGGCATTTTCTTTCTTTAGAATGTTCTGGATCTTTTTGTCCTTCATCTTGGAATCCCCAGTTGAGAATAAAAATAATTTAACAGATTTCCATACTGCAAGTCACAGAAACAAGCTAGATATAGTTTATTTCTATGTGGATGTGTGAGTGTGTGTGTCAGGGGGCTGGTAATTTAACTAAATAGAAGAAAGGCACATGTGTCTAATTTTTACAAGGCTATGGATATGATACTCATTATTTTGGATATAATCTATAAATATGCTTGACATTTAATCTATAATAAGTAATTTTATATGCTAACACTACATTGTGTAGAACACTTTTTATAGTTATGTGAGTGTAAAAACCACTATCATCTGCTTCTAAGACATTTGAAATAAGACAATGGTCATTTTTACAATTTATGACATCTTGAGTTAACAAGAAGAGCTTTCCCCATATTACTTTTTGAATTCTGGTACTGTGGAAGTGTTATTCATGTTCACATTGGGGTGAGTAACCAGAAGGATAAGCTCAAGGGAGACTTTTCTGTTCTCTATTCTGCTAGAGCCTATTACTTAAATTCCATCAGAAACAGGGAAGAATAAATTGGGATGGGAATAGTTTAAGCTTACCTTTAATATACACTCAATAAAGTATCCCTAATTGATTAGAATGCAGCTCTTGTTCTAAGTCCTTAGTTATTAGTTAGCATATGCAATCAAAGTACCTTAATAAGAATTCTCTCAATTTTACTGACCAAGAAACTATAAGGACATTTTTTTTTCTTCTTGTTAACATTGGTCTTCTGATAGGAAAAAACATAAGGAATCTTTAGCCTAAACTAGTCAACTTCACCCTAAAGTGATCAACTGGACTCTGGTTATTGTCCAGTGCCTCTGTACAGAGTAGGGTGAGCACATAGAAAGTTAAACTGAAATGGGAAGAAGACGTTTGGTGACCTCACAAACGTGTTTGTAAAGACCCACGGCTATTGTATGAAATCAATAGTGGCTTCATGTTCTCTCTGCTCAGCCCTCCCTGACAAGTCACCACCACCACTACATCAAATAAAGAGCACAATCTATCCCGTCCTTTCTCCCTCATACAACTTGACATCTTTCTTGGGATATAATTTACTTGTCATTTACCACTCACTAAGAGATACAATCGGGACAAGTGGGGAATTGGGGCAAAAGGGGAAAGAAAGCACACACTGAGGTTTGCCGGGCTCTCCTCCTGTGGATATAGCATTGACATTAATCCCCCTTGACCTCAACAATTTCTAATTTACTAGGTTCACAAAGGTTCATCCTTTCATAATTCAAAAAACCTCTAGCCAGAATGTGCCCAAAGTTATCATTTGAAAATAAAATGGGATTTTATACAACTAAATTCAAATTTCAAACTGAATCCAACATCTCTGTCTTCAGTGGTAAAAATGAGAAATGCGATGGTATTTCCCTAACCCTCTGGTAAAGACCTTTTGTAATAAATACAGTATTTAGTTAAATGGCAGGACTATTCATCTTTATGGAGACAAGCAATGTCTTCCGTACCACATCAATATGTGATTCTGTAAGTAAAGCAATCTCAATAATTAATTTCTCAAATTTTAGTTCTCAACTTAATTCTCCTCTCATTTCATTCAACATTTGAAGATAACATAAAACTTGAAAAAAATTGCTTTATAATATTTAACAAACTAGTTATCTACTTCAGGTTACTCTGGAAAGAGTAACAAAGAGAGAAGTTAAGTAACTTTTCCCCTTATTTGACTTCAAAGACCATACAGTGTATGGGAGAGAGGGAGAGAGAAAGAGAGAGAGAGAGAGAGAGAGAGAGAGAGAGAGGATATGAGATTTTAGCTTCTCCAAGCAAAGTGAGGAGAAAAGTTACCCAGATAATTACTGCCATCAGATACTTTTGCTTGCTTATCTCTGTTGAAGACTGTCTGATTACCTTTGGCTTTCCTTTACTGTGGAGAAATGGCTTATCATAGAGGGAAATTTAAAGAATATGATGATACTATTCCATTTTTCAGTTTAGAATAAATAACTACAATAAAAACCAAAAATGAAACAAAGCAAACAAAATACCATCAGAACATAAAATAGTTTCTAAAAGTCTAAGCTTTGAAACTTTTATTCCTGAATTTGGACCTTTAGCTCCTATTCCAGAGTGTCTGTAACATTAAGTACATAAAATCAATGGACTGAAACTAGGTGAAGAAAATAGTACATTACAATGTGGTTGCTTTAGATTCCTAGATTTAGACTTTAGATTCAATTTTAAACATAAGAAGTATATCAAATGAAAATATTATATCAACTTTTGTACTTTTTTATGTTTTTCACCTAGTGCTTTGAATGCAGACAGTGATCAGTTAACCTCAATATTTATTAAACTTCAATATTTATTAAAACATTAGAGAAAGGGTTTCAAATACCATCATATTTAAATTAATCCCAAGATTATACTCTTGAATAGCACTTACTTTTTTAAAACACTTTAGAAAAGTAATTAAAGAAACAACATAAATTAAAACTAAAAAGTTTTCCAACAAACATGATTTACGGTTCAGAGTCCCATAGTGAGCAGAGTACGAGATTAAGAACAACATGCATAGATTGGTTTTGGGAAAAAAAGGGTGAGTGACTTCTTCCTTTGCTCTAGTAGGACATACTGGTAAATAACATGGGTATTTTGAAACACTAAGAGAGCAAACAATGCCTGACTAATCCAAAATCCATCAGTAAGTCACTGTCTAGTCAAATTCTGTTCTATTTCACCAAGCAATCTCTACCTTCCAGATAAGGAAAGAAAAATACAGAAGCTGCAGTATTTACATCGAAAATAAAAGTAAAAAGTGAGAGCATATATATATATATATATATATATATATATATA